>JASANH010001445.1:0-140858 GCA_030248295.1 Mesodorylaimus sp. YZB2_4
GGAGACACACTTGAAATTAATCAGAACTCACACGGTCAAATTACTAGCAAGCATAATCCCATGGAATGGCATTTTCCAAAGACGCAGAAAACACAAATCTCAGTATGTGGACTCAAAATTCGATGTGTTCCAACCAAAATGGGATAAGTGCAAGAAAGTCACTTTTGAGAAAATCGAAGTTAAAGTTTTGGTATCGAGTACCACCGCACTATTTGCTGCGTATGTAACGATTGCAATTTAGGTTTCACCGATATACAGGGATTAATAGTATTTTGTAACTTTGTTGGGAAGCTAGAAACCATCAAGTGATTAGGTACCATTATCTCATTTTGCCAGAACATCTACAATCCATGTGACAAGTCGCCCATTTCACGCTTGCTTCATTTCCACTGTGGGTCACCACAATGATAGTAGGAATTTGTGAGCCATAAGGAATAGACATGAAAGGAGTATGTCAAACTACTCCAAAAGTACTCAAAATTCTTCTTATGACTCTTCATCCACATCAGGGTCAGCAAGAGCGTCACGAACGGTTGCGTCATCAGTCAGAGCATCATAAAATTTTCGATGTTGCGATGGAATAGCGCCACTTTCGCAAAGTGAAATCAGATCCGCTTTTTTGCTACGGAAACTGGAAGCTGCCTGCCATAAGCGGGGTTCAATCTGAATTCCTTGGAACCATGCTGCTGCCCATTTGTCAGAATTCCGAGTACTAATCGCTCCCAGATTAATAAATCGATACTCAGGGTCTGAATATTGATACTTGAATTTGATCATACCTGGATTCTCTTTCTCATATCGCAGAATTTTTATTTTCAGCCAATTCACTGGCTCACCATGATTATCTTTTCTGCTGCCAAGGCGCGAATTCTGAGCCAAAGGTCTGATATCGAGAAAATCGGAGTGGGTCAGCTGATGAACGAGATAAGGCTTGGTTATTCAAGCACCAGCTATTATTTCGTACCACTGCCTCAGGAACTATGCCGATTACTCCTTTTTAGCTCGCTCAATCGTAAGTCTAAAAAATAGAGAGAAGGTGTGGGAATGTGTGAATACGAAATTTTACTATAGAAGAAGAATACCCATAAAGATAAATACCTACCTCCTAGCTGTAATAATTTTTGCATAGCTGCACCCTCTGATCTTCAGTGATCTTTGAGGTGCATTTCAATCGGCTTTTCTCGCAATTGACTTGCTTTGGGCACTTGGCTGCCACAACTTTTCCACTTGAAGTGACATACTCCTGGCCTTTAGCACGTGCTTTCTTTACTTTGTTCTTTTTTCATGTCTCAGGTTTCACCTTGCGGTTGCGTTTTACTTTCGTTGCAGTTGAAGACCCCAAATCCTGGTTCTGGGCTTTCCCTAAAATCGACAGAAGTACCTCTATGAACTGACCGTGGCTGTCAGAAGTCTTTGAGTTGTGCGGACTTCTGCCGATAAAATGGCATGGGCCCTCACCTCATACGAGAGTTTTTCCTGCTGATTGTCTGAATCGGCTGGCAGGAGACGAGGTCGACGATTTTGGGACAGGTAATGATCGTCAATATCGCAATCATTCAATCGGTGAATCGCTGTCTGAGGAACCCGACGAATTAGAATCAGCAGCATTAGGCCCATCCGATTCATCAGGAATTCGATGTAGCACCTGAGATGCTATTAAACGACTTTTACTCGCCATATATTTTCTTAAAAAAAAACCAATAAAGGAGGCAAGAGATGCAATTTTGGTAGCTAATTGAGCTATAAACCAAACGAACTTTGTCTGGCGGTTACAGTGTGAAGGACCATGCTGCAGTTGCCTCACTTTGCCAGGTCATTCTAGGGGTGTTGCTCTATCGTATTTTGCAGTTAACTCAATTTCGCAAGATCTCGCAGTTATCCCATTTTGGTTGGAACATATCGAATTATGACTTGAAAAACCAAATGATTTGGTTCACACAGTCGCTCACTAACATGACGGTCAGATTTTGTGTATAAAACGAGGATTCGCAAATAATAAAACCCATGTTAAAGCTTATAAAATAAACCCAATTTGGCATGTTCACAGAGCTCATATAATGTAGACCAGCCTGACTTACAATTAGCCAGGGTGTCCTCGTGACATAGTGAAATTATGTAGATACAATCGCACAGCAAGCTTCGACTACTAATGGGTGCCTAGCTTACACGTACAGTATGTATTTCACGCGTTAAATTTTGTGATCTGATAAAATGTCTCAAGCCATCCATTTTTTACTGTGAAACAAGATGTGACATGTCTTAGGACGCGCCCAAATCTACGGATAATGCACTTCCAGGACAGCTATTGTGACATGTACCCGTTCTAAAATTAGGATGGCAGTGTGAAACTGGCTCCTGCTGATTGCGAGTCTTGTGCTATTGCAGTTGTCTTACTCGTCCAGTAACCTACCAGCCTAGCTGCATAGACTACTGTGTGCCAGCGTAGTGCTTCCTTGCGTACGCTGGCACACAGTAGTATGCCATCCATCCATGGCATAGCCCCTCTCCCCCCCCCACTTGTAATTTGTTCATTTCAAAACATGGCTTCATGGGCGCAAGATTTTGTGGCCCAAGCCGCTTACAGCGTGGTAGAGCTCCTTTTTTGGCAGGCCAGCACTGCGATTGTTACGCGCGAATGAGCTGTATTTTGATTTTCAATGGGTGTAAGCTTTTTTGCTTGCCAAATCCGTCAAAAACAGCTTCACATATCTTTTTGAGCTTGATAAAAATTCAACTTGCATGTGAAATTTTACATAATGCAACGCAGGAAACTGTCAGCCGAAGTTACTAAATTTTCTTGGTTAACAAGCAAACACAGCGAAGCTTTGTTGCTGGTGCCGATTGATCAATGTCAAAGTCAGAGCCAGAAAATTTAAAATTCCTCACAGGTTAACTGTCACCTGCTCGCTGTTCACCTGTGATGCTTGGGGCCCTGATAAAATATCTATCTATCTATCTAACTGTCCGGTCAGAAATTTTTTAGGGGTTCGGTCTAGGTCGGGGTTAGGTCAGACAGTGAAAAGCCCAGGTCATTGGAACACAGGCTTTGTTTCCCGCTTCCATCGATGCAACAACTAACTCGCCTTCCTCGATCCTTTCTTTACGCTCCAGCAAAAACAAAACAAAGCCTGTCAACATGTAGAACTGAATGACGTAGTCTTTTTCTAGCCTGCTGCTCATTCTCCTGAGGTCCAGAGCACTAAGTTTTAAACCAGAGCCATAGGTGTTAGAAGCGCAACAGTTATAGAGCAAGCAATCGGGACTCGCAAAGAGGTTTGCATACGATGGCACAGCTGCCGATGATTGATCTGTCAACCAATCCGGAAGGTGCTCGTGATAAGACTAGCACACTGCTCTGGGACCTGGTGTATTTTGGACTGATCGTTCATGAGGTGTGTTTTTGTCCCGCTGAAGACTGCATACGACAGCAGAAAATCAACTAGCTATGGACATTTTTTCAGTTTTCCTCTTGCTGGGGACCGTTGGTAAGCAAAAAGTATTCTCATTTTTATTAACCAAAAAAAATTACACCTTCCAGATGTTGTATTCCTTGCAAATAGCCATTTGCCAGACTTCAGTAAAAGTGAGTCGAATCACAGTATCGACCATACGCCATCACAGAGTTACACTTGTCTGTTTTCAGTACCGACACCACCATCCTTCAACCACGACCCAAATTCGCCATTGCTTTATTACACATTCGATCCCATTGAAAATGGCCAGACCAACGCTCGAACGCGACTGCCGTGCGAATCTACTGGATATCCAATACCTCAGTAAGCTTGAATGCAGTGGACTCGGCTGCCTTCTACACAATTCAAAAAAGCAATCGAGATCATTGCAGATGTCGGTGGAACAAGGACAACGCATCACTGGATTTGGCATCCTTCGGTGGGAGAATCACGCGTGCAAACGGATCTGGAACAGGAACCATTGTTATTAGGAATGTGCAAACGAGTGATGAAGGAGTATATCAGTGTGTCTGCGAGAACGACCAAGGAGTAGCGTTCGACACCCCGATCGAATTAAAACGAGCGTGTAAGCACTGCAGCGTCAAGAGCGCATACCTGAGGTGGTTATGCGCTTCCGTAATAGATAAGTTACGGGTAGAAAATATTAGCGATATGTCGGGATAAATACCTACTGTAACAAGGCAAATGCACGGTATGCTGGATGGTTGTACCAGCTCTCTGTGCATTCTACTGTAGGAGTGGGAGGACAGCGGGCATGGCTTTTATGTTTGCAGTTTCTTTGGAGGAGTCTTTTTAGAAGTTTCAAAAAATCGGAATGACTGAGAAGTGTGCTTCATTTAAGAAAATGGCCTCATACGCGAAAGATCCCAATCCCGGAAAATTTGATCGCGATCTATCGCTGAAAAATACATTTGTTTCAGACATCGACAGCTTCCTAGAATCTGAAAAAGAAATTATTGAAGTTGAACTTGGTGAGCCGTTCGAAAGAAATTGCACTCCACCAAGTTCGATACCACCAGCAAGAGCTACATGGATATATACCAGGGCTGCAGGTCCATCAAGGACTTTCCAAAGCATCAACAGCTCGCATATTTCGAGGAATGACAAGGCGAGTACCATTCGCTGTAGATTGGGTTTTCTTGCTGGCCATGCCTCTTAGATTGCCAGGGCTCAAAATCAGGAGTTATTGCTGTTACCTGCTATGAATTCGTCCAAAAAGAACAATGCACGGCTAACAGAAAACTTAAATAAGATGGCTTCGATGAGGTATAGAATGCCATTATTGCTTTCAGGGTAGAATATTTTTTCAATATGTGACCGAAAATGACGCCAGGCAGGATTACTTGCTTACTTGCGTTGCAAAAAACGAAATTTTGCAAGATTACAAGTTTGGAAAACGATATCAGATAAAAGTGTTTAAATCCAGCAATGGAACTTGTAAGCTGAGCCCCTGAAAATATGGAAATGCTCCCGTTGAAAGCCCCTATTGTTTTAGTTCCTAGCCACACTCCACCAGCAGAACAATATATCTCGAAGGCTGATGTGACTGTCGTGCGAGGAGGAACTTTGCAACTGTTTTGTATCTTCTCTGGATTGTAAGCTCGTCATTAGCTGACCCAGTACGAGCTGTTGTGAGTATAAGGATGGTTTCAGTCCTGTAATAACTCCGAGATGGAGCAAAAAGGAGGGCATTATTGACTGGAGTCGCGTTTTGATGGACATAAATTTCAATAAGTCCTTGCAAATTGAAAATGTACTATTAAAAGATGAAGGCGTCTACGAATGCACCTTTGATACAGAAATTGTTGGTTCCCGAAAGCGAGAATTCAATGTTCAGGTGGAGGGTAAGTGGTGGAAACCTACAGTATATGAGCTGGGGGACAAAGCATCAGTGTTCGAGGAGTGCTTTTCAGCTGCTCCCTACTGGGTGTCATCCTCACCTCGCAGTATCAACACCAGCGAAGGGGAAACAGTCGAATTTAATTGTAATGCCAGGGGCCGTCCTGCGCCTAATTTTACTTTCTACAAAAATGGTCGGGGTAAATGCTTTCGTGTGCTTAATCAGGAGATTAGAATATTCCTGGTTATTATAGAACTCGCACCAGATGGGATTAAGATAATTATCGAAGGTGCCACATTGAAAATCGTCAATCTGGTCAAAGGTGCCACGGGAGCAGGAGATAATGGAGTGTATCAATGCAAAGCTCAAAACAAGCACGGATCGCTCTGGGCTAATTTTTATCTGAATTTGATGTGTGAGCTTATATTTTTTTTAGGAAGCTGCAAATCAATTACGTGAGCTTACTTTAGCTTTTCAACCTCTTTTGTTGGAAAGCCCAAGCCAGTCTGTAGTTTTAATTGGGCAAGAAAAGAAAATGCGGTGCAAATTTTTTGGCAGTCCTGCTCCGAAGGTTGTGTGGAATGGGCCCTTATCTACAACGCGGGCTATCTCTCCAGTCGATCATCAAGGGTACAGCGAATGGCATCTGACTAATGTAACTGTGTTTAACAATGGAACCTATAAATGTCAAGCCTACAACAAATTCGGATACGCTACAGGAGATGGGCTCCTTTTTGTCAGAGGTAAAATCAAGGGGGGGGCACTTTTGAAGACTGGCAGTATTTTCGTTTTAGAGCGAACAAGATTACTGACTTACCCTTCCGACACTACAGTCAAGGTTGGTCAAGTATTGACTTTACCCTGCCAAGTCTATTCAGACGCATCCCTCGAGCACAAGGTCATCTGGCTTTTTAATGGCATTGCAATTGATGCGGCGAATAGACGCTATAATCTCAAAGACAATGCATTGGTGATCAATGATGTGCGCAACAGTGACTCAGGCGAGTACACATGTGAAGCAATTACAAATTACGACAGCGTGGAAAAGACCGCCAAGATTATTATCAGAAGTACACATACATACCCATAGATCAATAATTCAAGAATTTTTCACTTCTCTGTTTTAGATATACCTGAACCACCAGTCGCAGTTTCAGTGCAATGTCAAGCAAATTTTTCAGCTGACGTATTAATCCAGTACATTGAACAAAATTTAGCTAACAAAGCAGACGAATTTTTAATTCAATATGTGGATAAAAATGATCCAGATTTTTCTGCAACTTATCGAGTACTAGCCTCTAGCCTAAAAAACAACGTCGCTGTCGGGCATTTAAAGCTTTATGGTTCTGGAAATTTCACCTTTAAAGTCATTTCGAAAAATGAGGTATGTTTAATTACACATATCAGTCATCGCATGGCAGTAGCTTAGAATAAGCCGAGCAAACGTAGTGTGCACCTACTGTATAATATATTGTGTTGCTTGCTGATATTATGCAATTTTTAGATTGGCACCAGTCCACAGAAATCTGGCGATAAGTACTGTGTCACAACATCGCTAACTACGTTGTGCCAATAACTACTTGTTATTGTACCCATAAACCGAGCCATGGGCCAGCAGAGCCAAGTGCCATTGTGTAAGGTTGAGCAAGATTGGTATGACTAAAAGCTGATAGCTTCTTTTAACTCTACGCGGCAAGAGTGTGCAAAGTGTAGTTTCTTGCTCGCTGTCAATAAACCTCGCTCTGTGAAGCTTGGTATCATACAACATATTTATGGCGCTATTGTCACACGATTAATAGGGGCCATACAAATACGACGTCGGATGCAAATGAGCGGCTGCGGTCATTTGCATCCGACGTCGTTTTCAAGGCGCGTTTTCAAGGCATGCAGCCGCTATGACGCGTTTCGTATGATAAAAGCTAAAAAACATTTGCCAAGCAGCTTTTAATATGTCGTTTCTAACATTATTGCGTCTACACTTCACTGATCATGGGCCGATCGGGCCTCGATTAGCTGACCTAGCCTGCACGCACTCGATCAGATGATATAGGTAGTGTATATTTGAATGGTGCTTGCGTACTATGGTTATTGGTGCGCCTTGAAAATAGTGTTCCAATGACGGCCCTGAACCTTGACCGACCCCTCAAAAAAACTTTCTGACCCGAGCTTGACCTTGACCGAACCAAAAAACTTTCTGACCTGACCCTTGAAATGCGAGAAATTGTAAATTTTCTGGCTCTGACTTTGACAGAGATCAGACAAAAAATTTTGCACCAGCACCAACAACAAAGCTTCTCTGTGTATGTAACTTCACCAAGAAATTTCACTACAGCTGACAATTTTCTGGCAAAACGTGAAATTTTACGGGCAGTCCAAAAAACTGAATTTTTATCAAGCTCAAAAAGATCTGTGAAGCTGTTTTTGATGGATTTGGGGAAACTAGAGAAGCTGACACCCATTGAAAATCCAAAATAAATCTCATTCGTTTTAACATCAATATTCCTGTTCCAACCTCCGCATGATCGATTTCTTTTCCCACCAATCGCAATGCTGGCTTCCGAGAAAAGGCGCCTTACCAGGCTGGAAGTGGTTGGTACAGCCAGAATATCTTGCGCCAATGAAGCCAAGTTTGGATATGAACAAATGGAAAGAGAGAGTGGCTGCCACGGATGGATGACACACGCAAGCAAGCACTACGTTGGCACACAGTAGCCTATGCAGCTGGGCTGGTAGGGGACTGGACGAGTAAGACAACTGCAACAGCCAAGACTCACAATCAGCAGGGTGCCAGTTTCACAGGGCGATACTAATTTCAGGACAGGTACAAATTCAGGGCACTATTTAGGACAGCAACTTGGGACAACGCTGAGACACCGATTCAGGACGTCTCACAATAGTTGTTAAAAGGGTGCCTTAATCGTAGGTTAATTCACGTCCTAAGACAGGTCTCATCTTGTGAAAAGGATGACCAAATTTTAGCAGACCACAAAATTCAACGCGGGAAATACACACTCTACGCGTAAGCCAGGCACCCATTACTAGTCGAAGTTTGCTGTGTGATTGCATCTGAATAATTTTACTGTCACGAGGATGCCTTGGCTGAGGCAGGCTGGTCCACATTATATGAGCTCTGTAAACGTGCCAAATTGGGTTTATTTTATAATGTTTACCATGGGTTTAAGGAGTTGGGAATCCTCGTTTTATGCACAAAATCTGACCGTCATGTCAGCAGACTGCGCGAACCTGCAAATTTAAGTCTTATGCATTTTGTGACTGTTTCTAGTCATGTGGCGGACGCCTGACGGATCAGGGATCAAGGATCAGGAAACTGGTTCCCGAACACCAGTCGGGAAGTGCCCTCCCTTCTCGCCCAGTATCATCCTGGGCAGGATGCCCTCGTGTGGAGGTGCTCCTTGTGAAGACACAAAGAGGGAAGCTACTGTGAGGACTGATCACCTCACACCCTCGCTTATCATAAAATGACCACTGGCCGGCTATAGGCAAAACGGGTTGGGAGTCCCGTGGGGACCTGGAGCGGCACGGGGCCCAACCAATAAAAAAAGAAAAGCCTCTGACCTGACCTTTAAAAGGACTCGGTCAATCAGTCTTTACAGAATTCTGACCTTGACCTTGAGGCCACTTCTAACTCTACAGTATAGTGTGTGACCATGGCTAAGCGTCCTGCTCACTCATTAACCTAATGTGCTTTTGAGGTCTCACAATCCTGGGACGCTGGTGCTGGAACAGGATGCCCTCGTGTGGAGGTGCTCCTAGTGGAGATACACAGAGGGAAGCTGCGCGAGAGCTGGTCACCTCGCGACCCAGCTTATCATAACATGACTGCTGGCTGGCTATAGGCAAAACGGGTTGGAAGTACTATGGAGGAACTGGGGCGGCACAGGACACAACCCACAAAAATTTTTTTAAAAAAAGTTGAAGTATAAATAAAGAGTGCCTTGGCCAATGAATAAGTTGACCAATGTATACAGTCTACCAAAAATGACCAGCTGCCCTGCGGTACCTAGATTCGTGACACTGCTATCAAACGTGCTAGTGTACCTCGTATGCAGAGGTCACCAACAACTACTGTAGATAAAACAAGCCAGTTTGTGTGCAGGAGCCAGTTTCACAATTTTGATGAGACGTGTCTGATGGTGAGTCACAAGACAGCCATACAAGAAAGTCCCACCCTACATCATAGCGACACCTGCCCTATAATCTAAGGACCCGCTGACATGAGATTGAAAGTGACTTGGATCCTGCAAAGAGTCAAGGTTGCTGCACTGGTGCATATCTGTCATATACACATATGGACCCTTATTTTCTCTCGGTCCCCTCTCTGAAGCTCAGAAATACCCGTTCATCTTTTCTTCTCCTTTGTTTCAAAGTTGTCTAACTGAATAGGCTGCACAGTATACTGTAATTTTATCTCCCAGAAATTTCCACTTAAATCCAGCTTTTATAGCATCATTTTATCTTTGGTTTTTAAATTTGTTGTCGCTGCTTTGATAGGATCTTAGACACATTAGAAAGAAGCAAGTCAGTCAGTCGTGTCGTGTCATGTGACACCCACCACAGGGGCCTTGACGTCCTCCACGGATGGCCCCTTTGCGGCTTTTCGACAAAAAACCAGGCTCTTTTTCGCAGTAAACAACCATTTTCAAATCTCAAAAACGCTTAAAGATTCATATCTTTGTATCAATATCTTGGTCGTGAAAGATATAATGCAGTATATAACTTGTTTTCTGTGAGAATATACACGCTCTTCACGTGCCGCGTGTACATTACCAACATTACATTACATTATAGTAGATATGGATATGGATACGATTTCGATATCGATATCGATTAGATAAAGATAAAGATAAACAACTGTTTCGCTAGAAACAGTTACAAAATGCATAAGACTCAAATTTGCAGGTTCGCGCAGTCTGCTGACATGACGGTCAGATTTTGTGCATAAAACGAGGATTCCCAACTCCTTAAACCCATGGTAAACATTATAAAATAAACCCAATTTGGCACGTTTACAGAGCTCATATAATGTGGACCAGCCTGCCTCAGCCAAGGCATCCTCGTGACAGTAAAATTATTCAGATGCAATCACACAGCAAACTTCGACTAGTAATGGGTGCCTGGCTTACGCGTAGAGTGTGTATTTCCCGCGTTGAATTTTGTGGTCTGCTAAAATTTGGTCATCCTTTTCACAAGATGAGACCTGTCTTAGGACGTGAATTAACCTACGATTAAGGCACCCTTTTAACAACTATTGTGAGACGTCCTGAATCGGTGTCTCAGCGTTGTCCCAAGTTGCTGTCCTAAATAGTGCCCTGAATTTGTACCTGTCCTGAAATTAGTATCGCCCTGTGAAACTGGCACCCTGCTGATTGTGAGTCTTGGCTGTTGCAGTTGTCTTACTCGTCCAGTCCCCTACCAGCCCAGCTGCATAGGCTACTGTGTGCCAACGTAGTGCTTGCTTGCGTGTGTCATCCATCCGTGGCAGCCACTCTCGCTTTTCTGCTCCTAATCATCCCGGCTACAGAAATTTATGTGACAGTAAGCGGACTGGGCCAAATTCGGCGAGATAATAAGCGAACTCAAAATACACACAAAGTATAGGGCAAAAAATCGGACTTTGAAAAACTGTGACAATAACTGGACTGTGACATTACATTATCCGGTGTGACTATAAGTGGACCCGACTGTATGGTTGAAAAGAACTGTGTAATTCATCATCGTCACCGCAAAATTGCTAACTGTTTTGCTGAAAAGATTAGTGAGGGAGAGATTTCGGTTGTACTTGATTAGTCAAAACTATGTGACCAAGAAAATGTTGTTTCCCCGGTAAAAAACTTTTTGAAAGCATTAATAAATAGTGATAGTGACTAATGTGCGCAAAGCATAGAAAACTTCGCGTTTCCAACTTTTTTTCAAAAATTCATCTGGACTTCGCATAATTGCAACTCTTTTTGGCGTCCCGAGCGGTTGCAATTATCCGAGGTCGAGTGCATCTCGAAATGGGCGAAAGTTAGGTTTTTTGCGATCACTGTTCTGTTCCCCGTTCATTTGCTAACACGCTAATGCGTCGGTGATTGAATAAGACCAAAAGATCAGTGAGTTATGGCCGATATCGCCAAACAACTATCAAAAAATCGTGTTTTGCGATAATCCTGTGAAAATCGAGTTTGCACAAAAAATAACTGTCGCAGCACTATCACCACTCAGGGTGCATCGAATTCACACATAAAAGTACGGGCCAGAAATTGAAGTTTGTTCGCACATGTTTTCACGATCCGAACCTTATAGAGAAGCCTGTCTCAAATACTAAAACATAAAAATCACCGTATAACTGAACATCGATCGTAGAAGAAAAACCTGCATCGGTTATCCACCAGCGTTACCAGGTCTGCAACACAATAATGCCCCAGATGCAGGTTCAGATTGCCCTAAAATTGCCCTAGACCCAACTTCCAGAAAAAAAATGCAAAGTAGGCCCTTTAAAAAAGTGCCTGCCAGACACTCAACATTATTCCAACCAAGCCATGATTGCGTATTTGAATACCACATCAGTTTTTCAAAGGCGCCAACAACTGCCAATGCTTCTTCGACATCTCCACCCAGCTTCCCATCAAGGAAAACACACTTTGGAAAGAGAGCTAAGACAAAGTGCCAAACTCTCAGATTGCCCTAAAAATTGCCCTAGAAAGGTGATTGCCCTAAAACCTGCCCTGACAGCTTGAAATTGCCCCAGATCTAGGGCAATGGCCCTGCGCCTGGCAACGCTGTTATCTACCTAACTAGATCGCAAAAATGCTTGCCTGCAGCGCAGCGCAATTCGATATAATCTCCGCGTGCCGATCCGTCTTTTACCCAGAAGTCCGCGTCCGCATCCGTGCGCGGATCCGCGTTTTACCCACACCCCCATTCTCGCTATTGTAGATATTTAGTAGCGAGCCAAAAAGATCGACTTGGCAGGGCATGAGTGCTTGCTGTGCGGGGTCGACTTTTGCAGCTCGTCGCATTTCTTCACAACACGAATAAATTGCACCAAAACTATGAGACGCGAGTGAGTCGAACACCCAACCTTCTGATCTGGAGTCAGACGCGCTACCATTGCGCCAGCGCCCCATCGCAGAGCGAGGGCGTAATTAAAAGTAGAGCGAGTGTGAAAAGGGGTAATTGGTGAAAAATAGATTTGCAGATAAATTGTAATAACGGTATTCATGCGGTCGAATCAGTTATCAACATTTTAGGTTGTGTATCCATGACGAATGCACAGGTTACATGTTGGTTTTCGTTTAGTTCTATAGACACGAAAATATGTCTAATTGTCAGACCCAATTTTCGGCTTGCACAGCTTGTACGGCTCGCCTTGGAGTGACCATAAAATAATATTCGGTTATCGTAAAGCAGGTGCCGTCATAGTCAATCTTATCATCAGTTTCTTATGAGGATATGATATCACTCAGCAATTCAAAGCGTAGTGCAGACTGAAGTATACAGCACCTTGCTGAAAAGTTTATGTGGAAAATCTCTTCACGTAATTATGCCTACTGCTTATGCACTTCAAAATTCCTGGGACCTCTCTTCACATTCGAATTGTCAGCATCCAAGTAAGCGTGAGCACCACTGGATCCCACAGTATCACTGTCTTTCCATTCTTCTCTTCGGTATCTTGGACTCACCGCCTGCCAGTATGATGACGCGGAGAGGTCCTGCGGTGAGGCGACCTGTCGCGCCAACTCGAATCGTGCGAGTCACGGCTTCGAGCCCTGTATCTACTTTGCGCTGGCTGGCGGGCATTCGATCTGCCACCGCTGTATTTAACGTTACATGAGCTGGGCTTGCTCGTCGATCTGGGTCTCGTCGCATCCCGTGATCGACTCTCAGAAGCGTGTCCACGGTCAGTTCGCGGAGGTGTGGGTCCACGGTCGATCCGGGAAGGTGAGGGTCCACGGTTGGCTCGTGAAGGTGAGTGTATGCTATCGATCTGGGAAGTTGAGTTTCCGTGGTTGCTTCGCGAAGGTGAGTGGCCACGGTCAGTTCGCGAAGGTGACGGTCTCCGGTCGGCTTGCGATGGTGAGTGTCCACGGTTGGTCGGAGAAGGTAAATACGCCACTTCCTCGACCTTGCCATGATGAACTATGCGATTTCGACTGTGTTTTCCAGCGTCCACGCTTTTAAGCAGTTTCTGCTTCTTTGTACGGACAACAAATATTGAAATAATGATAACGACGGCCATGCAGAAAAGCGCACACAAGACGATCGTGGGCATTATCCACGGCTGCATTTGCGATGTCGGTTCGGTGGCCTCCCTTTTCTTCTCGTTGCCAGCTTCAACGATTGTCGTCGATTCTGTGCGTTCAGATTTCGTTGATTTCTTGGTATGGGTCAACGGCGTACTCGGGTGTGCGAGATCGGTGGTCTGGCAAGGTGGACCATTACAGATGCGCTGTTTCCAAGGGCAGTGCTTGACCAGGCCGTCCCTTTCAGCTGGCCGATACGATTCCTCACCTCGACCATTGCACGTTGCGTTGCACGGTGTCACTTCAAAAGCGACCGCGCTGTCGCATATTTGTTCGCAGTTGTAACGGGGGCATTTGACTGCAATTGATCCATGCATGCAGTATCTGCGGAAAGATCGATCGCGGTCGTCTGGCGCGTGGTAAGTTCTGATCATGGCGCACATATTGTCGGGCTGGAAATGACAAGTGCTTTCGTTAGTAGATGAAGTGCAAACATTGAGCAGCGCTTGAATCCTGTCTGGCGTGTACTCATGCAGCCCTTGCCGACTGTAGTTGTGGTCGATGGGCAGCCATTCGGGGGAGTAATCAAACCGAAGCAAATCCATCTTGCCGTCTTTATAAACCTTTGCAAACGTTTCGACTTTGTAGGTCACATTTAGCTGCGCTTCATTCGTCACTTGGATCATGAAGTCCACGTCTTTCCCAGACTCGGCGTAGGCCTTAGGAACTACATATGGGTCTTGGGAGATAGCTGCCGTACCCATACCCACATTACCCATATAAGAATATCTGGTGCTTCATGCCGGTTGTCCTGATCGTTTTCGATCACCTTCCACATGGCTTCGATGTTAAGCCACAGATCCATTTTTCTCTTCTTGTTCCTGGCTGATTCAAGGGGTGCCTTTACTATCGCCATAATTGCATCGACATCCAATTCATCAGCGAACGAGATGAGTGTCTGGAACGAATCTGGATCGCGGAGATAGATGGCCACTCTGACGTCGACTGGCATGTTGAACAAGCCTTCCAAGATGAGATCCATGACTCGAAGCCTGGTGTGAATGGTATCCATATGCAGTCGGTTGATGATTCCTCCCTGTGGATAGTTGTTGTCCACCACAATAGCAATATCGGCGCGTTTAAAGTGAGTGGACAAATCAGCGATTGCCGGCAATGTCAACAAACCAATCGCGACCAACATAAACCGCTCGAAATTACTTGGCATTTCGACAACAAGGCAACCAGCAGCTAACAATGCGGCGACGAAATGACTGCTACTTGCGCTTTTTTTTTCCCACCTACTGTACTTTACACTTTGTAGTTTACGCCGGTCTAGGCAGTCAGCCACCTAATAATACTTTGGCTGGAATTCAAAATTATCTGATTGTATAGGTCTTGAACAAACTACCTCTTGTTAGGACGTGCCATTTACAGTATGTCACAACATATATTTTTGTGTCCTAGCATATATTTTCGCTGCTTACTTGTCTCCCAACTTACTTTCAGTTGACTGTCAGGTGTGCAAAAAAACTGCAAACATTCTCTTCACTATTTGCACCCGCCTCCACACCCTGTCTGACTTTTTAGACAATATTTTTAAAAACCCTGCAAGAATGCAGATCGTCTGAAGGCACCAGCTCAAGGCAACCGGGTTTACATTCACGATCAGAGTGAAACTTGCCAAGTAGCTACCCAACAGAGATGCCATTATCATAACTCGGGGATCCTAGCAGTTGCGTGTGTCAGTTTCACAAAGCATCCCACGGCTCTTACTCTGGTGTAAAATACAGCCATCATTATTTCGTGGAAAAAATCACCGTCATGGAAGAAAATAGTTCTTCTCGCACAAAACTAAACCACTTTCTTCGCAGTCTTCTAATACTGCTTCTGACAAAATGGCTTCATCTGCCCCAGTTGAACTTGAATTTCAGCTACAAGCTAATTTTAAACCATTAAAATATTTGAAATTGCTAAAAGCCTTGGTTATAGCTATTTTGACCATTGGAGTTGTCATGATTTTTCTAGAAATAGTACTCCATGCCTTTATTCCTTACATTGGTGCTTTTGTCGGCATACCAATCTCTGGTATTTCAAGTGGACTGCTGGGTATAACATGCGGCGGGTTGGGCATTGCTGCTACACGTAACACGAGAAATAGATGCCCAATGATCGCCCACTTTGTTTTTGCCATCTTTGTAGCTGCTGGTGATGTCTGCACAATTATCACTAATTCTTATTTATTGACTTTTATTACACCATACCAAAACTTGAATGATAATGAGAGCTATATTGGAAGTTTGATTGTCGCATTGGTCGTCGTGATCATTGTCGCTTTGGTGCAATGTAAGTCGACCCTCGTCCCAGCATCGACTGATCCGACCCATCCGACCCATCCGACTCAGCCGATCTCTCATATCGGTGGATCGGTTCGGTCAGATCGGTGATGCAGGCCCTCGAGGCTATACTTTTAAAAAAAGCCATAAATTTAATTTCAGTGTTATGCTGTATTATGTCAATGGCTTTCCTTTGTCGAAACTGGAGTTCCAGTACCAGTGGGCCAATGAGTATGGATTTGAACAAGCCGCCAAGTGAACTAGTGAACAATCACGCGGATGATGGCCACTCTGGGGCAGTTGGAGAAATTATTAGTTTTTGAAATGTAGAATACACTACATTTTTTGTTGATCACACATTGAAGCCTGATGAGACCATACGGCTTAGACCATAATTCATGTGTTTACGCGATGCTAATACCCGAAAAACTTGAATCAGCTTAGAGTATATTTTCTATTTAGCTAGCGATGGTGCAGGCCTTTTGGTGCGTGCAGCACAGCCTGTTCAAAGTGAGATGGGATCCAAAATGTAATTTTGCGTTGTGCGATGCAAATATACTCTGTGTGTGTGTGTGTGTGTGTGTGTATATATACTGTGTGTGTGTGCAAATATACTGTGCATACTTTAGCGGTAATGTGTTTCTTGGAATAAGTCGCAGGGGATAAAATTTTATTTGCCCTCTTGGAGGGGAGTTATAACATGTTGTTGTTCGATAACATAATTCAATTCCTGAGCCCTTTAAAAAAGGTCGCTTGCCGGTTGCGGCGGCCTGTCTGGCGCCGATGTTGAAAGCAAAACATTCAACGGTGAGCGAACTTCCCAATGCGGTCAAAAAGAAAAATCGACTACCCCGTTACAGTATGCACGGTAGCCCAGTAATGGCTAGAGATCAACGGAATGTCCCAGTCCCAATCCTGGGGAACAGTCCTACTGTAGTAGTACAAACAGTCCCCCAAAATCTTGTTGAAAATCTCGCCAAGGATGGTAAAATGGCATTCGATAAAGCCCATTTTCGAGTAGAGAAAGGATGCGCCCTTGCCAAGGCGACTGCCACGACTCGACGCGCCAACTCCCTCTGCATAAGCTCTACATACATCTGCTTTCCGATTGTCAGGCACCACAATGTTCACTGCCTCGCATGGGTCAAGCAGGGCGCCCACATTCTGACACTTTCCAATGGTGGCGGCAGCTTTGTTGATCAAGACTTTTGATAATCCACCGCCGGAAGCCATGATTTTACGAGTTCACAAAAATTCTTCTTCCTCTCCCCAAATCCGAAAGTTCCCCAAAACTGAACTCGGAGCAAAAGGGACTCCCAGACGAGCTCAAAAGGTAACTAGCGATCCTAGAACGCGAGAATAGCTATCCCCAAAATTCCAAGCTTAGAAGAACTCAAAAGAACACACGAATCCCAGCCGAGCCAACTGCCCAAGCCACACCCCAAGAACTCCAGGCGCCCCCCAAGCGGCAATGGTCAGAACAGGAACACATTGGGAAAAAAGATATGAAAAGCCAAATGCCTCAAACATTTTAAACCATAATCGCTGTCCATTTAATTGGAAGCATACGTCATACTCAAACGTCGGAAGCATAATCTTCTGATTTTATTGTTCTAACGCATACCTATAATCTATTTTAGCCACAATTAGACAAAAGGTCATGAAAATGTGGCTGCCAGAAGGAACATCAAAGCCCTTGTTGTCAGCTGTGATTAATGTACCAAGTTTCACTGAATGGGTAAATTATACGGTCGAATTGCATCTGCACTCGCAAGTGCTCGGCGTGTAGAGCTGGTAAATGACCAGGCAATACGTTATGATGACAGAGAGTACCTGAAACAGTCAAATGTGCATGATCGGAAGTTTGAGAAAATAAGCTGAAAAACGTCATATCGACAGCATACACTCAAAATCAATGGCATATCAAACTTTGCCAGTGACCAAACCGTTATACCGATATCAGTAGAAGCCAGATATTGCATAAAGAACGAGCATGATTGACGGGCAGCCTGAAGATACAGATATGTCAAAAATCACCCTTTTTAATTCAGTGTACTCTACCTCACTGATTTCATTTCCTTCTTCTTCGCATGCTTCTTGATACTTTACGAACCATTCGTGCAAAAACACGGATGTCTCCTGAGCCTAAAATGACAGCTCTAACAATAAGGTAATGGGGTTATCGCTTATCGTTAGTTGTCCTGATTTTCTATCTGACAATGTTCAAGGCTTCTGACAAGGCTCACTATCAATCCTCCCAAACATAACTAGTGCAAACCGTACCTGAGATTTCAGACGAATGGCGGGCACAACTGTGACAACGAACAAAGAGGAGATCAGGACAAGTGTTGCAGACAAGACGGCAGTCTCGAATAGTGACGCAGTTCCCCTGGCAAATAAAAAGAAACCCATGCAAAGGGACACAATGACCAGGCATAGCCGTGTCAAGCAAGCGACTCTGAACGCCTCATCGAGCAAGCAACTCATCCGAACCAATCGTGAATATTCTCTGTGGTATTTATCGACTAGATTTTTCGAAAATGTCTTTGCGGATTCTTCTTTTAAGCTCTCGCAAAAGTAGCATATATGCAAACGAACGAGATCGCAAAGACTCCAGAAAAAGATACAATAATAACAGCTGTGGAATTGCGCAAAAATTTCGCTTACAGTAGCGATGATTGCTGATGCTATCGGTGATAATCCAAACCACCATGTCGCCCTCCATAGTTTCATAACATTTGTGAAATCTGTAACAAAAAGTGGAAAAGTGCAAACTAGAATGGAATCAACAATAGCCACCGCAATCGACATAATGACCATGGATTTTGTAAAACGCTTCCAGCAGTTGATCAGCTTTTCGGGAGCCTTGTCACTGAATCCTAACTGCCTACATTTCACTAAAAATCCAGATTTGGCAAGAAGCCAATGGGCGTAGTTGTTGATGAGAAAACAGCAAGTGCAGTCGATACAGCGACAAACAGAAATGAACTTGAAGACAGTGACAGCATCCAGTGGAAAACCCTGCACATTTTCCACTGGTGTTGGGATCAGTGCCACAATAACAATGATACTTTCCGACATAGTTGTAATAAGGACAAGTATGAATAAGGAAACGCGGATACTTGCTTCTAGCCAAGACCTTTTAGCGGAATCTGCGAGACGGCCCCCCGAAAAAGTTCCGAAATAGAAAAGAGTACGCAAGCCATCATCAACAGCCTCCGCAAAAAATTTAGCTGGCATTGTATACAGTAGTTTGTACTGTAATTTGGCAGGCAGGGAGGAACTGTCAGGAGATTCTGATACAATGAGACTGGTTTCCTGGTGCGAAGAACGGATGGATAGTTGGACCAAATGCGAATGACTGAATTAAAATGGCATTGAAATTTGACCCAAAAACTGTGCAAAGATAGCAGTTAACTAAAAACAGGATATTGCTATGTGACTTTACTTGGTGAATTAAAAAATGGATCACGATAGATACATGATGCTGAACTGAACTAGCCTGTAACCTTAAACCTTGATGGAAGAATTATGCTGGAAGCTGAACTTATTCAAATAAAACGACATTGACAATTGACATTGACGGCAATCGAATCGACATTGACATTACGAAATGTGCACTCCTTGGTACAGTATCTAGGTTACTCAAAAAGAGTCATTCAAAAAGACCCATTTCAACTTGAATAACAGCTCTCTAGCTGCCAGGCCATGCATCACCTACAGTATGTCGGCATTATTCATAGACAAATGGTCCGTCATTTTGTTCGAAGTCGTCAGCGAAAGTATTCCGGATACCCTGTGGGTACATGACATACCAAAAACACACTTTCTTAGTAAACATCATCCCGCAAGTTTTTCTTGTATTTAGCGCTGTTTGGCGCTTCAATCTGATGATTGCAGCAGTGACGACCACTGAGATTACCTGAAATCTAAAAATGACCAGTTCCAAGTAGATCCAGTAGGTGATCACGAAGGCTCCAGTGCGAGATAGCTAGGTCAAGCACTGCTGCCGGCGGTGTCTACGGTGGCTGTACACTTCGGGTTATGATGTGCAATCTCGCCCTATAAAACGTGCCCGATTTTGCCAACGAATCAACAGATCTGCAGTGCAACAGCGCTAGCATTTTCACTTTGTCAGCCTCTACAGTACGAGGTAAATTGCAAACACAGCAGTAAGATCATAGATCATTTCATGAACCTAGTACAACACAAAATTTGAATTTCCCGCAGTCCGTTTATGACAATTTTACAATGATGAGAAGTCCAACCCTTTTAAAATGAAGTGCATGCGCGTATAGAGACGGACGATGGCCAGAGCCTGCTTTACCGTTTCTTGTTGAAAAGAAAACGATAAATTAAGTCATAAACTCAAAAATATAAATAAAAAAAACCTAATTTCTTACAATTCAACGCGCGGTCAGACTTCGGCTCGGGATTTTTCATCCATGTAAATCTGTCATAAGCGGCATATAGCGGGAAATTCAAAATTTCAAATTGTGAAATTATTCATTTCTGCAAAAAAAGACCTCCTTCACTTTTTAGTCAATCGCCACCAAGATTGTAGGCATTGCACCCGTATTGCTAGGACATTTTTGGTATAATGAAGAAAAGTAATATAAAAAGCATGACCGTTCTTGCAATCGCTGTTCCCCTACGTGAGACAACATGGTCTGCTCACTTTGTTGAGAGGATAATCAAAATTGCTTTAAGCAAGCCACGCGAAACGTCTTTCATGAGCCGTCGAAACCAATCGGTACTTTGCGTGGTGGAACTGATCAATGCAGTTAGAAAACGCCAAGTCCGTTTCGGCCTTTAGATTTTTGCAAACATATTTAGCCTTTGCTTGACTGATTGCAAGGCTCTACACAGGATTCCATAAAATCAGTAGCTGTCATTTGGTCGCCAAAATTTCCCCAGGATCGAGGCTACAAGCCGAAAGCGAAACCCCTGGCGCCAAGCTGCTCTCTCACACTTGTTGGCTTGCTGTTTATATGATAGCAGAACGGTATCACAGATCAGAACCACATGACTATGACGGTCTAGTTGATTACTTGAAACACCTTGAAGGGGGCAGATGTTCTACCTATAACTGCTTGTCGACCCCTCTTGGCTAAGGTGACAAAGCGGAACGCGCGCAATGCATTTTGGAATCCAACTCTATAGCAGACGTGCACTTATACACTTCATCAGGCTGACCCACGATAAGAAAACGTTTTCTTGAAATATCAGAGAGGCACCAAACCTTGAAATGCATGGGGTACTTTCAGAGTGGTTGAGCTTTGCTTCTTTTAAAGTTTCAGCTGCAAATTTTTAAAAGTAAGGCGAGGAAAAACCGAAAGCTAATGAGCAAGTGCTCATGCACTTGCATTCCTGCACCAAATGACGCGAATTCGAATTTATTATTTTTAACAATCTGTTTTATTTGAAGCAAAAACAGCAATGGGAATTACTTTAATGACGTAAGCCCGAGTGTTAGCTTTGTGTTCAGAAATAAAACAGACTGAAAACAGACCAACGAATTCAACTACGGGTGGGCAGCAAAATTTTAAATGCCAGCAGCTGTTTGTCACGTTTTAAAAGCGCTTTTGCCACGTTCTATTCTGAGTCGAGCCTAAGTAAGTCTAACCTCAAGGAAGCATCAGAAACTTGCTGCACGAACTCTTTCTACCTCAAACTGCATGACAGAATGACTTCCTTTTCGCCCGTTCAATTTCAATTGCAGTTGCAACAGGAAACAAAGGGACTAAAATATGCTAAATCACTGAAATTCTTAGCTATATTGATTTTGATTATCGGCAGTCTGTTGATCATCTTTGAAATAGTGCTTCAAATTTTAATGCGACAGATTGGTGCCCTTCTCGACGTCCCGTTCATTGGAATTTGCGGTGGTCTGTTGGGAATAATTTGCGGCGGCCTGGGCATCGCTGGAGCACGATATAGAACGAGTGTATGTCCAAGAATAGCCCACTTCGTTTTGGCTATTCTTGTTATTATTGGTGACATCGCCGAAATATCTCTTGCTCTTTACTTGCTACATTTTCTCACTCCAGCTGCGTGGTATTACAGAGATCCGAAGCAGGAAATAAGTCTGCATCATTTAAGAAGAAGTCTGATTGCTCTTTTGGCCTTTATGGTAATCACCGCTCTAGCGCAGTGTAAGCGAGACCTGATGTGATTCCCTCAGATACTGAAATAATTTAGCTCCATTTCAGTTCTGTGCAGCATAATTTCTATGGCTTTTATTTGCCGCAATTGGGGTTGCGGAAGTGCTGGACCTGTCAAGGTGGTTTATTTGGGTGAGAAACCATCTGAAACATGGAATCATGCGGATAATAGAGGAGTGCAGGTATGCATGTTAGCTGTTAGTCTATGCTAGGTAGTAGGCACCAATTGCATTTAGGTTACCATGAAGAAACCTGCTTTGCACAAAAAAGCTAGTTGTTTGAAAAGAAAAGAAAAGCTTATTCTATGAATCCTCATGTTATCAGGGAATCAGCTGTATAATTACTAGATCTGTAATAGATCCTGGTTGAAGGCTGCAATGAATGTCAGCTCTTGCCCAAGTGTCGACATGCGACAGGGCAAAGCGTGCACAAGGTTTTGTTCATGTTCATGTTTTACCACATCACCAAACGCTTATGCGCACTCGAGGGTGAAGGGACACATTACACAAAAAATGATTTGCCAGACCGTGAGTCGAACACGATGTGCACGCGTGTCGATCGAACCCGCGTGTCATAACGATGTGCCCTGATTCTAATCTCGCCAAGGGCTAAAATGTGTTATTGTCTAGAAAAAAGAAAATGACGGAGCCACCGTGCCGCCTTCACCACCAAAATAAGAAACAAGGGATCGACTTTTCTCTGTGTGACTGTCTTATTAGACAGCATCATTAGCCGCATTTCATTTTTCTTATACATTTTTTAGGCAATATCACTCGATCAACACCAGAACCAGTCAGTGTGCCCACATGTCGAGTGATTTTTATGCTGTGCCAGCGAAACGTATCTACAGTAGGTACCGTACATGGGAGGAATATTTGAGGGGGCTTAAACTTATTAGGTTTTCCTACATATATTTGACTATTATGAGCAATGTTTGACTCTAATAATGCGAAATCCTGGATAAATATATTGGATGTTCCCAGAGTCAGCTGCTAATTGATTTTAGTCGGTCCAAATCGGAATTTTAGCAAGTCTCGGCCACTAATGCCTGGACAGTGTTTCACCTTACAAGTTGGACCAGGGGTGATTGCTATGCTAGGGCGACCAGAGGACAGCACATCAGCACATCAGACGACTGTGTTTGACACTCGGGTAAACATAGTCGTCTGCATGTCAAGTGCTGCTTATCTTCGCTGTCTACTACTTTAGCGATAATATGTCAATCCTACGATTCACGATCGTTTGGCTTATTTCTGGTCAAGGTTGCAAGACATAGCACACACAGACTACCACCTTATGTGGTTATCAGATGAAAAGAGACATGTGATTATCGTGTTTCTCCAGCGAACTATTTCTGTGCTTTCAAATGAAGGTCAAGGAAACTTGATTAGCTAAACTTTTTCCATTAAAAAAACGAAAATGTGAAGATTTTGCAGAAGATTGATCGCTTTCAAAGTCCGCCCAAACTAACATGACAAACCCTAGCACCTGCTTGCTATATCCTCCAGAAGCATTCTTCGCAAACTAACATCTACTCTCTGCACCTACAAAGAATAACTAGTAGTCAACCGCAGAGTGCCTCTGTTAGTCGGATTTTTTTATCAAAATGACTTTAACCGCTGCCCTTCAGTTGCAAGTTCACACCGAATCGACACAATTCAGATACTGGCGATCGCTGAAAATCTTATCGGTGATTATCCTGATTACAGGATTTTTACTAATCGTATTGGAAATTTTTACGTCTATCCTTACTGATCGTCTTTTCTATGTGGATAATAAGCCGTACACTGGCGCATGGGCTGGCCTGATGGGAATTACGTGTGGAGGTCTGGGTGTGGGTACATTTCGGAACAAGTGGATCAACAAACGCCGGATGATGGCGTATTTTGCACTGGCAATAATCGTCATGGTCTGCGATATCTGCGTGCTGGGATTTGCTTCCTTCTTTCTTCACCGGACGTCAGCATATGAAAATACGATGTACTGGGACCACAGAAAAGGAAGATATGAATATTACATAAACTTCTTTCCTGCAGACGATAAACACTGGCTCAGAACCTTGAATGCTTCGTTATCTTTTCTGCTCATCGCTGGCTTGGTTCAAAGTAAGTATAACATAACGATGCTGCTGTTGCTCGGGGGTGAATGTCATTACTTTATAGTTTTGAGCTGTATCGCCTCAATGGCCTTGCTCTGTCGTTATTTGGAATGCCGATCATCGAGACCCATCACTCCCTCTTGATTGGGTGACGCTCTGTTCAAGCAGTGTGATCAGGTGAATCAGACGAGTTCTGAGCTGGTCGGCTGAGTCTGGTGCACATTTTAGACAGTCAGTGGGGTTGCTTTGAAGCAGAAAGTCATAGACGATGGTGAAAGTGGGTAACTTACTTTGAAAACCATGTGATTAAAAAGGAAATTTGTTGAAAAATAGAAATAGAGAGCCGGATACTTGTATTATCTTAAGTGCTGAGTGCAAAAGAAGCAAGCTGTATGAGAGAAAGTGTTGCGGTCTATACATACTGAGCATGCCATATTAGGTCGAGTCTACGAACTGAAAAAATTTCTGGTAACGCTGAGCAGTGAAATTCGCGGCTCGTCCTAGGACTAACCACTTGATAGAGAATACTCAAGCCACAGGAACGACACCCACTCTCACGATTGTTGAGTTTTCTTAGTTTCCGTCGGCCACATTTTCTTCGTACGCCTGCCAGGCTTGCTTCTAACTGTACTAGCCGACAAAAAATGCTTTTTGTCTTGCTTTGCCGACTGGTATTTTGCCAGTTCACGCGCCCCGCTAAAGATGCTCGCACATTCCAAGAAAACAGATCAAAATCAACATTCGACAACGAGAATGCTTCATTTGCTGTATTCTGACTTGCATTGCTCGTTTATACAATGAAGATATGACGCTGATATGTAGTTTATCGTTTGCTATCGTGAAGAAGTTTGTCTACGCAGACCCCAGCAATCAGATCAGACGCTCCCCTCTGGTTTACACTAACCAATACCTGTGCACTACCAGTACCATGAAAAATGCAATACCTCGTTATCTTGTTATTCAGCAATTGCTGAGATAACAAATTAGCATTCGATCAACCTATCATGCGTATCATTTTACTTTCGCAGTCAACTGGCTTTTTGCTAGAAACTCGTCGACACTCACGACTCACGATATAATTCACGACATTGGATATAATTCACGATCAATGCATTCCTTCTAAAATGTATGTGCGTTGACGCGCATAGAAATAATTCATTTCTCTCGTCTTCATATCTGGTTTGTTTTATTTGCGCGGCTTGAGTTGCGCACACCACTTTTCATCTGACTTACTAAACGTACAGTCGGTAGAAGAAAATGTACAGAATTTGCACTTATACTGTACTTATCATTGAGAGACCCGCGCTGTTAGTTTTCTCAGCGAAAAGTAAATGACATGACATAACTCTTTAAGCTGCGTGAATGACGTTTCAATTTTGATTCGTATTTTCTTTTTTAATTGGAGGTTTTTATTTCGTTTTGTTCGATTGCTCATTGGCACTTGTTAAAAACACTTTCGAAAGAACAACAGTCAAGGAAAATTTTATTTGAACTTATGATGGTGAGAAAAGAGAAAACAGAAGGGCCGAATTCTTCAGTGATGGAAGTTCAGAAAGGTAAACTTATTTCTTTCGTGAAGCCCATTTTGTTGAACAAAAAAAGTACTGTACCCTTGGCATAATTGGTGATTCAAGATGGAACAGACAAGAAGTCAAAGGACAGTAACTAACGTTTAGGGTCTCGTATAGGTTTATTGCAAAGAAATGAAATCGCTCGCAAGTTATTGCCGCTGTAAACCCAATTAATCCCCCCTTATCGAGAAATTTCATTTTATTTGCTTTTACGATTTACTGGTTAGCACTTCAGTGTGACGATTTTTCTTCCATCAACACATCCTCCAATCACTGCCCAGCATGCCTGCGCATAGACTGGCCAGATAACCCTTATCTAATTTACGTTTCGGCACGTATGATCCTCGTCCAGCAACCAGTCCTGCTGTGCTGCGGAGCATGCATGTGCTGAAAGTTCAGGTTTTTACATGACAGTCTACTGTAGTTAGCCAAAAGGTGTGGAGCATATACGCTCGGTGAAACTGCCCTTGGTTTTAGCACTTCTGAGCGAACAGAGAATGGACAATCATCCGCTGGAAGAAAACGCTGGTCGATGTACGCGTTTTGGAAAATTTCTAAGAAGTGCAGAGGCCAAATTGTACTGCAGCTACTTTTTATCAGCATGGGTAAGAGACTAAATCAATTTAGTCTGTTTATTCTAAAGTGATTGATGGATTTCAGGGAGATCGCATGTGGGCATTTGCCTTGAGCATTGCGCTGGGCATTATTGGTGGCGACTTGCAATACACTGCTGCCAGTGGACTGGTCAATTCGGCTGCAGTCTTACTTCTAGGATCTTTCGTTGGAAGATGGATTGATAAGACACCTAGACTGAAAGGTAGCGTGTTTCAAAATCCCAAAAGACGTGCGTATTTGTTAATCTTCCCCTTTTAGCCGCCAGAACATCACTGACCTCGAACAATTGGAGCGTCGCCTTGTCTTCGCTTATTTTAATAATTTTGCTGTTCTTTTCAAATGAAATCACCCCGATTTGGAATGGAGCGTTATCCATCCTGCTGATAGTCGTCAGCATCATTTTATGCGCGTGCAGTATGCTAGCTGGCGTTGGTACGAAAATATGCATAACAAAAGATTGGATAGTGGTCATTTGCGGGTCAGACAAAGAAAAACTAGCAGGTATTGTACGGTTTTGACTTCATTCTCATCGTCAGAGCAAGCGAGAGAATTTAGGAATCCACTTTATCTAATCGTCACCTGAATTTTACAGAAATCAACGCTATGATGGTTCGTATCGACATGGCGGCCATGGTACTCAGTCCATTGCTTGCTGGTCAGGTCATGGCCTCATTCGGCACTGGCTGGGGATGTGTATTTATTGGTTGCTGGAATGTCGGATCATTTTTCATTGAATATTACATGCTGTGGGCTGTCTACAACTCGTGTCCTGCCTTGGCTTTGAAAGGACACCGGACGGAAACGAGCGGAACCGCTAATCGTGAGATCCCATTCCCTGATGTCGAGCCCGCTGCGCATGTTGCATCATCGCCTCATGAGCAACTCAGTGAGACCTACCCCAATAAATGCGGAAAGCTGGGATCGGCTCTCCAAAATGAATTGATGTCGATTGTCAGCAGTTACCGCATTTATTCCAAACAACCAGTGCTGCCCGCTGGCCTGACCCTAGCCTTTCTCTACCTTACTGTGTTGGCCTTCGACGGTACCACCATCGTCTACATCCTTTCTCTAGGCATGCCCGAAAATCTAATCGCTGCATGCCAAGGACTGGGTGCAATCATGGGCATGGCGGGCAGTGTTCTCTATCCCAGACTGCGCCGACGCATTGGATTGGATCGAACCGGTCTGATCGCCCTGACCATGGAATGGGTCTTCTTACTTTTGCCGGTTATCTCGATTTGGTTACCTGGAAGTAATTTCCAACCATCAGCAGTGTTCAATGGAGAGGATAGAGTGAAACCAGTGAACTGTACTGGTTTGGAAAGAACGTGGCCTGACGCCAGTGGAGATGGAAACTCTACATTGGATTACACTGGTGGTTGCGGCAATGCTACGGACAGTAATGGTTGGATCAATGCACATCACTCAATGGCGTCGCTGGGGGCTTTCCTTGCAGGAATTATTCTGTCTCGAATGGGTAGGTCTGCGCTCAGGTCCGACATTGGGTCTCAAAGCCCAACTCATTATTTGGGTTGTGGGTTGGGTTTGGGCGGGTTCTGGGTTGTGGAGGTTGACCTATTCTCGAACCCAAGAAAAAAGCCACTTTTCCACTTGGGGTCAGCCTTTTCGTTAGAAAGAGCATGTGATTGGTAAGCGCAGCGTACTGAAGCCACTGCGATATGATGTCCTTTGGTTTCGAGTCGACAGATCTTGGTGTGACAAAAGCGTACCGTACTTAAGTCGTGAGCACAATTCAGTTAATGAGATCGTTGCCATGATAGAAGACCCTGGCTACTCGAGTGCCCAGTGCCACCAGTGAACCGAGGAATCGTCTGTGAGCAGATGATATCGGGCTCTGCCCTGATCTCTTGTCGACTCGCGGTCACGGGGACGCCAGATTATCTTCCTTTGCAAACACACTCCTTGAATATGTTCCTTGTAATATATCCTTGGGATGTCCCTTGCATGTGACTTTATGAACCAGTCTAAATGAGTTACACGTTACAAGTCCACAAGTGACTCGTGCTTCATAAAAAAATACTGTAGCATCAACATTTCCGAATGTTACAGGAATGTTTGGGGTTTGTTTTCTGGGTATGGCTCACTCGACTACTCAAAAATGCATTCATCGCAAGGTCACGTTTTTGGGTCACTGTATGTGCACTGTGAAAATGTGGTACCTGGACCCCTGGGAAGGCTCTACCACTAACCTCCCAACTTCTCTGTCAGAGGAGACTTTCGAGTAAAGCCACTATCCTAAGATTGCTTTTCCTGGGAAAGTTTAGTAAGGAATGATAGCAATTTCACGAAAACTGAACTTCAATGAATGCAAGTGGTTTATCTTGGTTTTAGTCAATTTTACAAAAAATATGGTTTTTATGGTTGGGCTTTGATTCATTAGCGAACGGGTTGGGTTTGACTTTTCAAAAGTGGGTTTCGGTTAGGTTTTGGTCGAACAGTGAGCCCACAGTCAGACCTGGGTCCTTGCGCAGATTTTTGCTGTCCCTGCAGTCGATGCTCCTGATGGTGACAAGAGTAGCGCTGTCAAGTGGGTCCTAATGCAGTGGCTTATCACCGTAAACTGCCCTACTCTTTAGGCAGTTCAGACATAGCTCTGTTGAGATACGTGCACGCATACAGGATCAATACGGGATTTTAGCCATGCATCAACACAGAAAATAAAACGTGTTCAGCATCAGAAGGGCGATGGCCTCATACGAGTACCTTCTGCCGTGCTCTGACACTAATTTTCATTTTGTAGGTTTGTGGATGGCCGACTTGACCATTTCCCAAATTTTTCAAGAACTCATCGCTGAACATGAACGTGGCGTTGTGAATGGAGTTCAAAATTCGATCAATAGTATTATGGACATTGCGAAATGCATTTTAGTCATTATCCTGCCGAATCCTCGCACTTTTGGAATCCTTATTATCATTTCTTGGCTGGCGGTCTTTGCAGGTTATGGCTGTTATTGCTCCTACTCCCGCAGAAAACGCGGTCACTTATTGCCTTTCCACAATCAGTTCCAGGCCTGTGTGGGCAAAGATGGCAGAATCAGTACTGTCCAAGTGGCACCAGTTGGATCAGAAATGATGGAAGTGACGAGTGGAGAGACAAGATTTAGACAGAAAGAAGCAGCGTATGGAGAATGATAGAAACTTGAGGAAGTTGAGTGAGGAAGTTTTGCTATAGACGTTGCAATTCAAGCATAGGCTGTTTCGCCAAAATCTTTTTTTTTGTCATAATTACTTTTTTTGTTAGTTTCTGCCTCGAACAGTAATGCAACTTGTAGTTTTCACCGAGTTGATATACCTATAGTATTGTGTGGATGTGCGGAACCAATACTTTGCGACAGCGTAGCAGCCTCACACCAGGTTCTTTGAGGGCAATTTCGTGGCGCTTTTGTAGAGTGGGAGGACATCTAAATACTCAAATGCGAGGAGCTCCATGAAAGTTTGGCGAATTTCAAGAAAATCATCTCTCGCTAATCTTCTTTAGGGCCAGAAAGCCAAATTTTACCGCCTTAACCCACAGCCGCTCCTATGCAACACAATAACTGGCGAACCCTGCCAGAGCGCCTTTGCTAGCTTGAGTGGAGCCCGCTTGAAAAATATTCAGAAAATTCCTTCGACAAAACGTGTCATTTCTAAGGTTACACCTCAGTACGGTACCAAGTTTCGTGCTCCTAACTCTTATACTGTGGATCACCAGATCGGCTAGTACGTGGGATCAACATACGCTAATAAGGCCATTGCGCGGCGACCCACGCAAGAACCCCAAAAATGCGGCCACATTGGTGCAGCGGTTCAGCATTCGTCTCTGTATTGCTTTGGAGCGAGTGGCTCTGGTGATGGAGGTCGGTTTGCGAACCATAGACCCTCGCTGACCTTGCGTGCCAGGCCGTGGGTGACTCACCTGGTAGCGTCGCGGTGCTCCGAGTGGAGAGACGGAAGGCAAATGCTAGGAGACAGTCTCGGTTGTCGAACACTGACAGGGTTCAAAGCCATTGCCCGAGGAAGTCGGTGTCCAATCCAGGATGCCCTCACACCCTGGTGCTACTAGAGGAGTCACGCAGAGGGGAGCTGCTGTGTGCTGGTCCCCTCACAGCCCTGCTTCGAAGGTCTGACTGCTGGCCAGCTAAAGGCAAAACGGCCGACGGCCAAAAAAAATTTAAGAAGTATGCCAAAAATGGCATTGGGAGTCGTTATTACTGACGTTATTAATCTCCTTTTAGCCAAGGCTCGAAGAATGATGGAACCAAAGCGCCTGTGTGTCGGGCGCAAAACTCAGGAGACGGCATTGATGGAGCAGAAATAGTGAAGATTTTTTTATTTTTCCAGTTTCAATCTTACCTTCGTCGAACTTTCAGCTGCTTGATCGAAACCTTGAAAAAGCTCTAAAAGAAATGGGTTTACTTACGATTAGCATGAATATACCCTCGCAGGTGTAACCAGCGCACTCAGGCCAGGCGGCGGAAGAGATGAGAGATCTAAATCTCCAGAGCAAAAACTCTATGTCGGGACTATGAACACCGGCCGACAAACCTATGGAGGCAGCAATAAGTTGGATGACGCGCATCTTGCGTGGCAACCGCTCAGTCTTTGATATTTGATCGTTCTTCTCACCATTGATTGAGCTGGATCGGGCGCATGGTTGTAATCGCCAGGCTGCTTTGTGATCGCATCTGTCATTGTTTGCATTCGTTCAAAACAGCAGTCTTCGCTTTGCTTGTAGATACAGTATTACTCGCACATTTCCTCTCGATTTTTTCTCTATTAGAACGTTCTTCTCGATAGATATGCAGTATGCGTTGCGCAAAATCTAACTCGGCTTTTTTAGTTTGGATTCGAGAGGTATGGCTCTATAGTTAAACCGGACAATCGGATGATCATGATATTCATCGACTACACTTCCCGTGCACGGATCACTTATAACCCGTGCTTGCTTCCATCTTTGTTCTTTAGCATTCATCTTTGCCATGTTTTCGCCTGTTTTCTGTGCACCCTAATTACTGATGCGCTCTTGTTTGGATTCACAATTTTAGCGTGGAATCGACCTGGGAGAAGGGACAAAAAAGAATGAGTAGAGCCTGGAGAATGCAACAATGTGAAGAACAGTAAGGGACCAGTTTGTAGAAAATCAGTAACTTTACCAACATACCTGTATGTTCAAAAAAAATCCAGACAAAATGAACTGCCCACAGCAGAGTCCTGCATGGGTACCCGTACCCGGCGGGCATGGGTACGGGTATGGGTTTGGGTAAGAGGCGACGGGTACGGGTACTCGTTCTTGTTTAATTTTTTTATCCATATTCATGACAGCGCTGCTAATTAAATTAAAATCTTACATTTTGTGATTGTTTTTAGCGAAACAGTTCTGATCTCTGCTATTTTAAGGCTAGTTGTGACTAGTGTCGATATTCATATTCATATCTAATCGATATTATTTGACATTTCGATATCGAAGTCATATCCATATCTACCTACTATCTGTTTTCTTTGGGAATGTTCAAGCGGCACGTGAAGGGCGAGCATATATTCAAGAAAACAGGTGATATATTACATCTTTTCACAACCAAGATATTGACAAGAAGACATGGATATTTGAGCGCTTTTGAGATTTGAAAATGGTTATTTACTGCAAAATTGGTTTATGTCGAAAAACCGCTTATGCGCCATCGTTGGAGGACGTCAAGACCCCTAGTGGTGTGTCACATGACACGACACGACTGACTGACTGACTTCTTGCTTATCTGTCTAAGATCCTATCACAGCAGCGGCAAAAAATTTTAAAAAAAAACAAAGATAAAATGATGCTGTAAAAGCTGGATTTAAGTGGAAATTTTCCTGGAAGATAAAACTTCAGTAGAGCATCTTCTATTAGAAAACTTTGAAACAAGGTAGAAGGAAAGATGAAGGAGTATTTCTGAGCTTCTAAGAGGGGGCCGAGGGAAAATAAGGGTGTGGCGCTAGGAGTCCATACTTGTACAGTGTATGACAGATATGCAACAAATACTGCAACCTTGACCCTTTGCAGGATCCAAGTCACTTTCACTCATATGTCAGCGGATCCTTAGATTAGGACAGCTGGTCGCTTTGATGTAGGATAGTACTTTCTTGCATGCATGTCCTGCGACTCACGATCAGACACGTCTCGTCCAACTGTGAAACTTAGTCCTGCACACAAACTATGTAGCTTGTTTTATCTACAGTTATTGTTGTTGACCTCTCCAGACAAGCTACCCTAGCTATAAAAAATAAAGTTAAGTGGTAGCAGAGTCACGAATCTAGGTATCATGGGCTGTTGCTCATTCTTGATAGAGTGTGTGCATTGGTCACCTTTGGGTCATAGGTCAGCCATGAATGCCAAAAATGCCTTTGGCTAAACATTTCAAAATGCACTTTTTATCACGTTCAACTTGGTTACTCTCTCCAACATGAATGCAGTTTCATTCAAAGTTTCAGGCTGTCGGGCTGTCTTCATCTTCAAAAAAGACATTGTTCAGGCTTTTAGCGCTAAAGCATTTTGCTCAGATTACTTCTTACTGCTTTATGAAAGTCTTTTATCTTGGGACAGTGAATAAACTTCGGAATGAAAATTGAACGAGTTTCGTTGGAAACTCTGGTTTTCTGTGACTATGAATTGATTACTTGTCTGTTTTTATACTCCATTCGAACATTTATCGAAAAACCGGGTACGGGTATGGGTGGGTAAGGTACGCCGGATACGGGTACAGGGTGGTCCAGCGGGTACGGGAAGGGTACGATTTCCATACCCGTGCAGGACCCTGGCCGACATGTACACCAAAAAAGCACAGCAAAAGTCAGTCGATTCCGGCCTACATGTATGTAGAGACTTGCTGGTTTTCTAAAAGCTGTGCTTCACTTTACACTGTCGTATTCTCCCCTGTTGCAGGGGGCTATCCTGATTATCTGTTGTTCTGTCTCACAGATCAGTCGGTTCTTTTGTTTGATTTATCGCATGCAGTTTTACATAGAACGTGATTGCCATGCGTAAGTATGACTCGCCTCAAACTGTTCCATACACGATCAATCTGACAGACATGAACGACGACAAGTCGTTTTTAGAGTTTACTTACAACGGGGAAATGTCAAAGAAGGGCGCTACGAGTAAATTTATGAGAGCTATCGACATGACGTTCGGGGGCACTTGGCACGTGATCGTGGGTCGAGATTTTGGATGTCGAGTCAGCCACGCTCCTGGTTCTCTGGTCTTTTTCTACGCCGGCAACAAAGCAGTCCTCATTTTCAAGTTTGAAGCCGAAGAACCCGAAGTAAGCGAGGAAAGTGACGAGTCAGTGTGACTGCCTACTTTTCCATGTCATACAGTATGAAGTTTATGTTCGCCTCATTCTGCTTGAGGCGCTTGGTGCTAGTTTATTGCTGTTTATGGTGCGTGTCTGCTGTTTGATGATACTGGTAGTGAGCTTGCAGAGGTAACGCCAATACAAGCGACAGTCTGCGATTTATCGATTTATCTGCACATTAAAAACAGACGACCATTATGTATAGCGGTCCTTCTGACACGGGCAGGCAGAGTGGTGGTGTAAATCGATAGCTGAGAGGCTCATCGTCAGACAGGACGAAAGCTGGCGGTACTAATACTCTACGTACAGTGTAATACAAAAGTCCGGTTACGTCAGTATTTAAAAAACCCCGCGAAAGTCAGGCTACGCCGAGTATGGAATCGCGAAGGCACCTAAGTCTGCTTGACCTGGTTGAAAATCGCTGACTTATCTTAAAAATTAGCGTTGGTATCACCATGGAAGCAAAACGTGAATTTCATTTTTCCGAAGTATTATCAATGAGATTTTCACAGCTGAGCTGGTCTGTCTCGTTGTCAGTCGATTACGGGAACCCTGCACCATGAAGTCTGGACATCTCGCGACTAGGGCCTTCAAGGCATCAAAGGCGTAACAGAACTTTCGTGCCACCCTGTAGAAGGGACACAAGTGACATCTGCCATCGATCAAACGCCAATTACGAACAAAAAATCGATAAGCTACTACTTCACTCAAATTATAAAGCTGAAACTGATCAGCTAATGAAGAAGCACAATCAATCCTGAGCGAAGTGACTGCCAAAAACATGGGTCACAATGCTGCTGGAATTTATGAGATAGCCACCAATACCAACTACCCCACCAGTAATAAACCACATCAGTCCTGTCCCTACCATCAACAGCGTTAAAATGATCATTGATCACGTTGAGCGAGACCCGGCTCTAGCTGCAAGCGGCGAAAGAATCCAACTACGAGTATCTCTTCATCTCCTGCGCACGACATAATCTGCAGAAGAACCCAAATCGCATTTGCAGGCTGTGTCACTTTCACCATCTTTGGAACAAAATCTTGGATTCAGGAGCCTGCTCCTGCAAACTGCTCCGGTTCTCAAATAGTTTCTGTCGCGAAATTGCATGGAGTAGCACGAAAGCTGAACCTCCAGAGCCCCAAAACGCGACAAACCAGAGCTCGAATGCTTAAACTGCTTGTCAAGGAAATATAGAAGAGCCAATTCTTCGCTCTAAAGGGTATAACGACTACAGATTCCTTGACTTTTTCCTTACTAAAACCAAGCCTGGCAGGCGTGGCAGAGAAGTCGGCCGATCGAGGTCGGCGAGACAAAAACATCGATTGAAGCATGGCGAGTCTTGCAGCTACACCCAAAGCCTAGTTGGGTTCTGACGCGTATTCCAGGAGCTTCCAAAGCCATGGTATACGCGCAGATATGGTGGCAAGTACAGTAAAGAGGAAGCTTAAACATCCTTCTGCCAGGGGATGCATTCTTAATTGCAAGCCGTTAACGGTGCGAAGGAAGTCAATTTAAGTCTTTACTATTTACGCACTCCAATCGATAAAAATTACTCGTTAGTTTTCACTGCATTTAAACATATCCAAATCCTAACTCCAAATCCTAAAACTACCCCAAATATTTTGTGGGCAGTTTCATGGCGTTTTTTTTGTGTGTGAGGATCTAAATACTGGTATGGCTGGGGAGCTCCATGAAAGCTAGGCGAATTTCCTGAAAATCTTTTGTTGCTAATCGTTTAGGAATCCAAATTTCACCTCAATAATCCACAGCCGTTTCCCTCCAACGCAATAACTGGCGAGCCCTACTAGAGCGCCTTTGCTAGCATGCGTGGGACACGATTGGAAAGATATCCAGAAAATTCCTTCAGTAAAATGTATCACTTCAAAAGTTGCACGGTACAGCTCAGCACCAAATTTTTTGCTCTCAACTCTCACAGATATCCCAATCGGTTAAACGTCTGTATATCAAGTACAGCTGAGGAGAGTAAGAATCCTTCATGTTTTCAGGTTCAATGCCTCCGTTAAACTTTCAGCAGCTTTATGTAAACCTCGAAGAAAGACGAAAAAAGTAAGTCTACTCACGACTAGGCATGGCTGTATATACTGTTCTTTTTTTAGCACGCGGACTGTAAATTTTTGGTTGAGAACCTACTACAGGTAGGTACTGATTTTCTAAATACTGTGGTATGTATACTTTACACTTGTATTCTCCGGGAGAAATATCCTCGTTCTCTTTCGTTCCATCTCACAGGTCAGTCGGTTCTTCTGTTCGGCACGAATTTTTAGTACGTGATGGCCTCACCTCCCGCTGCCATGCGCAAGTATGACTCGCCTCAAACTGTTCCATACACGATCAAGCTGAAAGACATGGACGACGAGAAGTTGGCATTCATCGAACAGTTGGCCCGAGGTAAGACCAGACAACTTGTCAGAATTTTTACCATCACTGTCGTTTTTAGAGTTTACTTAAAAAGGGCAAATGTCAGAGAAGGATGCTGCAGGTAAATTCAAGACATCTATCGACAAGAAGTTCGGGGGCACTTGGCACGTGATCGTGGGTCGATTTTTCGGATGTCGAGTCAGCCACGCTCCTTGTTCTCTGGTCTTTTTCTACGCCGGCTCTGAAGCAGTCCTCATTTTCAAGTTATAGCCTAATCTAATGAAGGTCGAAGTAGGCGAGGGGTGATAAAAATATGCGACTGCCCGACTTTGACATGTCATATGAAGTTCCTGTGCGTTTCATTTTGCTCGGGGCGCTTTGTGCTAGTTTATCGCTGTTTATGGTGTATGTCTGCTGTTTGGCACTGGTGGTGAGCTCGCAGAGGTAAAATAATAAATGCGATGGTCTGCGATTTATCGGAAGCACAAATATGAAGTCCTTATGACGGATAGACGTCCTTATGACACTGGTTGCCAGAGTGATGCTGTAAGTAGAGAGAACACTCAACTTATAACGCAGAGGCTTATCGTCGGACAGGACGGACGTAGGTGTAAATCATTTATGGGACGAAAGCAGGCAGTACTAATACTGTACACTACGTACAGTGTGATACAAAAGTCCGACAACTGCAGAGTCAAAAAAGCCACGCAAAAGGTTTACATGAGGAGTCGTGAAGGTGCCTATGTCTGCTGGCTCAGGCTGAAATCTCTCTGGCTTATCTTAAAAATTGTTTATGCTATCATCACAGTAGCAAGACGTGATTGATTAAATTTAACTTTTCTCAAATATTATCAATATCTGAAATTTTCATACATAGCTAAGAAATGCCATGGAATGAATCGGATGCTGGTCAGGCTCGTGGTCAGTCGATTACAACCAGAACCATGAAGTTTGGATATCTCGCACCTGTAACTTTCGAGGCAGTCTCAGAATTGTAACAGAATTTTTTGTCACCCTGTGTAGGGGCACATGTGACCAGCACGCCTGGCGGTCGGGAGTAATCGATACGCTCCCCTGGCTGGGACGTCAACCTCTTCGGTTGATGTTTCTAGAGCAGGTATAGTCGCGAGACTTGCCTACCTCCAGTCGGAGTTTTTTTGCTTAGAGACTTCGGTCTCGACTATCTCCCGCCGCCTGGGTGCGCTGGTTACACTGGCGTCACGAACCAAAGGGCCTTCTTCGGATGTAAGACCCCTTATGGACTATGGACTAGTGTGCTAGCCCGGGTGGTTGTGGTGAATGCCGGACTGGCGGGCCTGCGCTTGCTGTGGCCCGAGGGTTCCCTGCAGGTGTACTCCCTACCAGACTTCGGTCTGGGTTGCCTCCACGTAGGCACCAGGGGCCAGCGTGCAAAACCTACTCCGCTATTACCTACGCGGGAGGAGAAGGTTCGGCGAGCGTTTGGTGCGCCTTTAGCGTGATTTATACTTCTGGGTGTCCGTAAACGTAACGGGTACGAGTAGGGAAATTTACGGATAGGGGCACGCACCTGTGGGGTGCACGTTTCGGCTCCACCTACGTACACTCAAATTTTGACGGATTTCGTACCCGTTACGCTTACGAGCAGCCAAACGGATAGAGTATAAATCACGCTTTAGCGCGACGGTGGGTGGAACACCTAGCGCTGATAAGGCACCACCACTGGGGTGTTGGTTCTCCCAGTTGGAGAATGGCGGGGACGCCATTTTTCCAACGGTGGGAGGAATGTGACCAGCACGCCTGGCGGTCGGGAGTAATCGATACGCTCCCCTGGCTGGGACGTCAACCTCTTCGGTTGATGTTTCTAGAGCAGGTATAGTCGCGAGACTTGCCTACCTCCAGTCGGAGTTTTTTGCTTAGAGACTTCGGTCTCGACTATCTCCCGCCGCCTGGGTCGCTGGTTACACACATGCGACATCTGCCATCGACTAAACGAACAAACTAATACCTCAAATAACTGATAGTGCTGAAACTGTTGCAGCAACTGAAGAAGTACAATTAATATCGAACGAAATGACCATCAAAAACATGTGTCACAAAGCTGCTGGAATGTATGAGATGGCCACTGCAAAATGACTGTCAGACCGACTGGGACTGAGACTCCTTTATTTTGGTCAAATTGAAACCAAGCCTCGCAAGTGCGGTAGAGAATGTAGCCGACCCAAGACAGCGGGACATAACCCCGATTTGAACAAGGCGAATAACGTTATTGCGACTGCACTCCAGCAACTTCCGGGGTCATGCTCTGCAGCAGATATGGTGGCAAGTAAGCTGGAACTTCCTTCTGCTAAACTCTGCATTATTCTCTAACGAGAGTTTTCTTTCTGGATTAGATCTGCTATTCAGATACAGTATATGCAATAGGACACCAGGCAGAGGCAGGGTAACGCAAAACGACTTGGAATCCGGAATTTCTACTTGGCATTGGCCGAGGGCCTGAGGCCTGGTCGCAGAACAAGGTTACCGAGCGCACGTGCAATTAGGCTGACGGCCCACTGTTATGTGCCAGACAAAAGCGCAAGACGTGTTGTTGTTCACGATTACGTGAAAATCCAACGCTCTTACAACAGCTGTGGAATTACGATCCAATATGGACGCTCAAGCAAAGCAGCAAGATCAGACAATCGATCGCGTTCAGTTCTTTATTATTTGGAAAATCGGATGGACAGAACTCGATGACGTATTATCCGCGAAAGCAAAATATAGCAAGCACTTTTTGACGTCGCACAATAATTTTCCATTGCATTGGAAAGCCGAGTTGCAAGCCGTTAATAGTGGCGAGAAAATCAATTTTGGTCTTTATTATTTCCGCACATTGGTCGATGCAATTAAAGAAATGCAATTCTCAATCTCGCTGCTTCGACCTAATCGATCGACAATAAAAACAACGAAGATTGCGACCCAATTCGTGGAACGCGGCTGCTGCACGGTATTTCCGCTCCCGCAAATTTTCGATGGACAAGATCCGACAGCATGGATGACCAAGCATGGTCTTAACAAATTCGATCCTATCGTTTTCCGATTTTTGATCAAGATTCCAAGATCAGCTTTCAGCCCAGCTTTCATGACAGAATTGACGAATTCATTGCGTGTTACTCCATTTCCAAAATGGATGATCGATTTGTTCAACGTTATTGAAGATCCTGAAAAAGCGATTCTCTCAAACGCCAAATTGATTTCTCGCGATGGTGCCGTATTTTATTGCCACAAGATGGTCGGTTGTCAATCGGATGTGCTCAGTGCCCTGTTCTCTCATCCTCCGACTCGTGGCACCCCTCCCCACGAAGAATATGAAATTACAGGTTTGGGAAAAAGCGCTTTGAGAACGATGATTCAGTTTTTGTACACGGGCAAGGCTTCGATGGCCGATCTGACCGTCGACAGCGTGATCGAAGTGGCGACTAGGGTCTGTCCAATGAGACAAGATTTAACCAATCCGAATAATAGGCGTGAAAAATAGAGACAACTCTGTCATAACTTTCGGAGTCTGAGACAGCTTATCCTTGGTTAAACAAAGAAATACCTAAATATATATGAGCCCCAGGCTAGAGTTGCATCTAGTCTTCACAAAAGATATTGCTTACAAATTCATATTGTGCTGGACACTAGCTCCTGTCAGAACCTCCACTATTGATGGAGGGATGTGAGGGTACCACTTTTGAACACAGCAAACTGTTCTGCAGTGGTAACATGGGTGGTGGTCAAGGGGGCTATTATTGGTACATATATGGTGTTTGGGTACAGACTATACTGCTCTTCCAGCCAGGTATACCCAGTTAGTTATGTCATATTCAGGAATCAAGTGTGGTTGCAGGTACCGACCTGCTAAAAGTTATCAATTCTATCTTATGTTAGAGTATGGCTAGTCCCACTGATCGAAGTGGCGGATGCGAACGAACAATACAATATGAAGAATTTGAAACTAGATTGCGCTGCTGAATTGTGGAAGCGTGCTCTCGACGATCCAACAATCGCTCATCGAATCGCCCATTTTGCCGATTTGCACGACGATATGAAAGATTTGAAATATGGAACCATGGATGTGCTGGCGGAAATGTTCGAGGAGTTACATCTGCACGAGCGTAATTTGGCAGAGTTTTTTGGCGGGGGTGATCAAGGAAAAGTGCTGCGCCAAGAATTTCTTTTGTTTTGTTCCCGTCGTGTGGAAGCATAGTGAAACTGTCCTCTTTTTGACCACAACGATTCTTTTTTTTGCTCATCGATTTCATTTTGCGATTTCAGTAACATTGAAGTAGTAGCTGCCAATAGACTGCTTTTGATGAGTTTAGTAAAATTGGTGTATAAGTACTGTGTCAAACTGAAGTAAATATGATTTAATTTTAGAGCGAGATATATGGGGGGGGGGGGGGGTAATGATAAGAGACTCATCCCATGCTGTACAAACAAACTGATTTCAATTGCTTCCTCGATATCGGTCAGAGAAATCATTGGGAGAAGGTATTTTTAAAAAAGGAATGTGTCTTCTTCTTGCTCTGTTTTGAAAATGCTCAACCGGGCATTCTGAACAGCAAATGATACCTACACGAGCTTTCCCAATCACTAATTTGTGTGAAAAAACTGATGTCAACTGCAATTCGTTTTTTCGGAGTATCTGTAAAAATTTGCAGAATCAGGTAAAGCGAGCAGAAACTCTGCCGAGTGAACCTGGTCAGCATGCAGCAGGTTTGTGCGGCCGCGGTAGTTCAGCGGGTTCGGCATTCGTCTATCCGTATTGCTTGGGGGCGAGTGGCTGGACTCGTCCCGGGTTCGATCCCTGGTGATTGAGGTCGGTTAACGAACCGTATGAACCCTCGCTGACCTTGTACGCCAGGCCGTGGGTGACTAACCAAGTACCGTCGAGGTGCTCCGAGTGGAGAGACGGAAGCCAAACGAGGAGACAGTCTCGGCTGTCGAACATCGACAGGGTTCACAGCCCACCCGCCATCGTCCAGTCCAGCATGCTCTCGCGTGGAGGTGCTCCTGATGCAGACACACAGAAAAAGCTGCTGCGTGTGCCCCGACCATAAAACCCACGGTGAAGGTGACAAAAACCCAATCTGATGCGTTTACGGGCGTGCATATATGTAAAATAGACCAGCCCTTTTTTGCCAAGGCTCGTAAGAGATGATATAGCATGGACGGATGCAGATACACCCGTAAAGCAAACTTATTTGCCCCTTCAGATGCTGTATTACATTTTAAGCTGGGTCCAAAATCCAAGATTCGTATTCTTAGACTGACCGAGTACAGGGTACATGAATTATACGCTTTACTGAAAACAGATGGAGGTGTATGTCTTCCCAGCTTCCTTCTCAATGCGCCAATCATGCATTGCACTTACGAATTGACCCCGATATATTTTTTCTAGGAAATCCTCGTGGCAGCCAAAAACGGTCCCAAGATACTTACGATTAGTTACCACAGTCCACAGTTTGACCAAGGATCATAATCTTGAGCGCAAAGTCCAATTTTTATTACCATTCGGAATAAAATGACCAATAACGGTAAGTCAAACTGATGACTCATTCTCAGCCTGAACCCGAGGGACATGGCCAGATTCAGCTGTGATCGCTAGGAGTAATGGCGTGAGCAGTACCGAGCAGCAGAAGCTCAGGAATGGACTCCTCAAATTCTTAGTGCAGTGGCAGTCAGGGGGTCAGCTGCTGTGAATGGCATGGTCGCCGGAACCATGTATACAACGTACAGTCTGGAAATCCCAGAAAGAGTACGAGGCGGTGTGTTCGCAGATCATTCATGAGAAGACCTGATTCATGACAGCATTTCATGCAGTATACAGCAGATCCAAGGTGTTGATTGAACTATAGGTGGATCATCCAGCGTTGCTGACATGCAGGTGTAACTAGTGTATGCATTTGCCTTCAACTTGGGGACGCGATCTTAGTGACTATCAAGCCGATTATGAGGGACAAAATACAGTTATTTGTTTGTTGAGCTAAAGGACACTACTACTCGTATATTACCTGGACAGTTGAAATCTTTACTTCACGAAATTTGAAACACGATTGTGACACAGTACCTTTAGACCGACTTCAGTAAACTCATCAGAAGCATTCTACTGGCAGTTACTAATAGATGTTACCGAAAGCAAAAAGAAAGAGTCGTTGTGATCAAGAAAAAAGACAGTTTCACTTTGCTTCCACACGACGGGAACAAAACAAAAGAAATTCTCGGCGCAGTAGTTTTCCTCGATCACCCCCGCCAAAAAACTCCGCCAAATTACGCTCGTGCAGATGTCAGTCCTCGAACATTTCCGCCAGCACATCCATGGTTCCATATTTCAAATCTTTCATATCGTCGTGCAAATCGGCAAAATGGACGATTCGATGAGCGATTGTTGGATCGTCGAGAGCACGCTTCCACAATTCAGCAGCGCAATCTAGTTTCAAATTCTTCAAATTGTATTGTTCGGCCGCATCCGCCACTTCGATCACGCTGTCGACGGTCAGATCGGCCATCGAAGCCTTGCCCGTGTACAAAAACTGAATCATCGTTCTCAAAGCGCTTTTTCCCAAACCTGTAATTTCATATTCTTCGTGGGGAGGGGTGCCACGAGTCGGAGGATGAGAGAACAGGGCACTGAGCACATCCGATTGACAACCGACCATCTTGTGGCAATAAAATACGGCACCATCGCGAGAAATCAATTTGGCGTTTGAGAGAATCGCTTTTTTAGGATCTTCAATAACGTTGAACAAATCGATCATCCAATTCGGAGATGGAGTGACTCGAAATGGATTTGTCAATGCTTTCTCGAAAGCGGATTTCGGAATCTTGATCAAAAATTTGAAAAGGAGACAATCGGATTTCTTAAGACCATGCTTGGTCCTCCACGCTGTCGGATCTTGTCCATCGAATATTTCCTGGAGCATAAAAGCCGCGCAACCGACTTCCTCCAAGAGCGTTGTAATCTTCATTGTTCTTATTGCCGATCGATTAGGTCGAAGCACAGAGATTATAAATTCCATTTCTTTTATTTTATTGACTGGATCGCATAAATAAATAGCAACAATGATGTTATCGTCATGGGCAATCGGGCCGGCTTTCCAAGGCAACGGAACATGATTGTACGACGTCGAGAAATGTTTGATATATTTTGCTTGCAGGGAGGATGCGTCATCGATTTCTGGCCATCCAATTTTCCAAATAATGGAAAATGGAAGGAGATCCCCTGCCTGATCTCGCGATTCTACTTGAGCATGGATGCTCGATCGTGACCCCTTCATGGTTGTAAAAACGTTGGATTTGCAGTACGGAATCGTTTATAAATATAAACGCGTTTTGCCCCCTTGTTATCACACTACTGACTGACTTGTGAGCCATTGCACATAGCACCGCGAAAACTTGTTCTGGGAGATGGACTTAGGCCAATCTAATAAAAATTCCGGATTCCACTTTGTTTTGTATTACCCTGCCTCGGCCTGTTGTCCTAGCTACTATTTCGATTTCATACATCCCTTGTCGATTTGGTCAGAGTTTGTGAAGCAATATTCTGAATGTTTATTTTGCTTCCAGTTTTCATATTCATGGCTGCTGATAGATCCATAATCGTCGAGATCTATCTTGCCATGCGATACCTACCTGCACGCATACCACCAGAAAACGTTTTGATGAGAAGGGCCTTGATGTATGAATAAAAATTCCAGGTTCCAATTTTTGCATTATCCTGCCCACGCCTACTGCTGTTCAAATATATAGGTTTCGGTCTTATTGTCAGATCGATACCCATGTCGCTACGTATGTATGAGTTGGCGAAGGCATATTAAAAATGTTTACTCTTCCACTGTTCATAATCATCAGAAATGTTCTTCCTGAAAGTCATCTATTCAAGTTATTTCTCTACTCTTGCTGCAATCACGACGAAAAGTGTTCATTTTGATTTACCGCTTGATAAGCAGGTACATTTTTGGCCACACTGGATATATTTTTAAAGGAATACTGTATTTGAATCTCGTGGTGGAACTAAAATCATAAAAGGCGCACTCCGTGGTACCCCCTCCCCAAATCATGCTGAAGGATGGTGAATCAAACTGAACCAACCCCTTAGGCATATGCACTTACGATCAACCCATCTTTGCAATGGCGTCGATGAACTCACTCTCATCCTGTCTACACTGTGGACAAACCTGGGGTGGTGCAATGCTCGCTCTACTCAGTATTGCCGCAGTGAAGCAAAAACCGAAAAACCAGCGAAAAACCGGCGATAGGGCCAAAACGTTTTGGCTCTATCGCCGGTTTTTCGCTGGTCGGATACATTCGCCGCTTCCGTTCGCCGGCTGGCTTTCGCATCGCTGGTTTTGTCGCCGGTTCCTGAGTGACCCTATCTCAATCGCGCAAGCTTTATCATAGGCTGTGATGTCCACGAAGTGTCTTCTCACTGTCAGTGTACTGCCCCTTTTTCGTACCAGCTGTCTCGCACGAGGGATCAGTACGCAGATCAGCAGGATTGCCCCTGCATATCAGCTCTTTGGATCGAATTTCGCTGCCTGGCGTCTTTTCTGTCTATGATAGCTATACCTGCCCTGTTCTTTTCTTTACCGTTTCAACATTTAGTGTCCAAATATTTCGCAAGAAGCATTTCCGATTCTTGCAATGCCACCCCTGTCAAAAAAACGGGAGTCCACAGTAGTACTTATAATATCAATTCATATTGCAAATTTCGGTTCGGTAAAACTGAATTCAGGGATGGTCTACTGGAGGCAAAGAATTTGCTGACGATGTTGTATTGCGATGTAGAATCTACTGGAGACGTACAGTATTTGCTGGCGATCGCGGTTTTCATTGAAGAGCACAACTCGAGAAGATCTGTGGACCATTTGGAAACGGGATATAATTATGGGTATGTCAGTTTCGAAATTTCTGGTGACCAAGATTGCTAAAATGCAGTTTGCGTAAAGTGTTAAATTTTGAAATCAAATGTTACCATCGTTTTTAGCATTTTGAGGGTCGCAACTTTGCTCAGGTTTTTAAGATCCATAATAGTATTAAATGGTGAAGCATAGAGTTCATGCCCCCAAAAAAAAAGTTCAGTTTTTTCCTTATCGGTCGGGACGTCGTCAGCCTGAGCCGCCCGTCGCCGCCCACGCCCTAACATAGACCCTTGATCACAGATTTTCTGAGTTAATTAAATAAACGACCGCCGCTGAATTTTAGCGGTTTCAGGGGTTTTCAGCGATGCTTAAAACGTTGGCAGCATCACTTTTGCAAAGTTCGATACTTTACATAAACTGCATTTGGCCCACAAGATTGCCAGTGATGACCTGCTGACTTGACCTGTAATAGGCAAATTTTCTTCAAGGCCAAATTGTGTCGGCCCATTCGAATGCAGCTAGCATTTCATGAATTCTCTCATAATTTGCAAGATGATTAATTTTCGTTTAGCAGTTTCTTTTGGTTGATTCTGATTTGTCAGAAGAAATGCCAGGTACCGCTTTCGACAAGGTACAGTATGTACGATCTTAAGAGGGGTCAGTAGCTAATCTCAGACGAACCCGGAATTTCCGAAAAAAAGTCAATGTTACTTGTGAAACCGACCTTCAATGAAGCTGCAGGGGACGATGTTTTTATTTGTATTTCGTTGTGAGTTAAAGTGGGAATGTTGCACGAGCAAATAAAAGTACAATAGCATTGTTTTTAGATGCATTTTTTTATCGTCGGGTTTTTGTCGCCGGTTTGATATTTTGTCACCGGTTTTTCGCCGGTTTTTGAGTGAGCTTTCGCCGGTCGTCTTGTTCCAGGTTGGCAACACTGGTTCTACTGCTATGGAATCAAAGCATACAATACGCTGTGTTTTCTTATCGCATTTAAGCCACTTCTAGCCGTTCTAGCCGTTTTTAGAAACAATCCTGTAGTGTGCGAAGCCTTTTTCCTCAAGCGGCTGTTCAGCAATCGGGCGAACCTCGCACTCTTTTTTGAGCCTGTTTCAGGCATGAGCTTGGCTTGAAATGATTGATGCCTGGCAACTGGTGAGATGAGCAGCAGGTCGTCAGAACAGTGGCGTAACCAACAGCCTGTTCTCGCCGTTCCGACTGACTGCTCGATGTATCTGTAACAGGTAAACCAGATTTCCTTTTACGGTGCGCATTATCGCGACTAGTCTCAACTTCGCTGCCTTTGACAAGCGCTGGCGAAAAAAAGATTTAAACTGGCTGATTGTGAGCACAGCAACGAAGCGGTGTTACAGTTGAATGACTTGAACTTCTTGACTCTGTTGCGTATGAGGAAAGCGAGTTTTGTTTTGGGCCATGGTGTATGATTCCTTGCGCAAGTGAGGCGTTAAAGCGTAAAATGGGTCAGCATTGGAGCATTGCATTAGTGGGTATAAAAGGCGATGTATGAGTCGGACTCGACAGTGTGAGGTTTGCTTGCATACAATCCAAGTATTTACAAGGACATCGGAGCCGGGTGACAATGGGTGAATACGAACAAATGGAAAAATCCAAGACTGACCCCAACTCGTCTTTGAGGATCACCGCCTTCATCGCTGTTGTCTTCAGCACGGTGGCCGTTACCGCCTGCTTGTTGACCTTCCCCTTGGTCTTCCACTACGTGCAGACGTTGCAAGCCACCGTCCAAGGCGAAGTGGAATTCTGCAAATCACGCTCCCGCGATATGTGGAAAGAAATGTTGGACATCCACCAAGGAAATGGAGGCAACCCAAGCGAAGGCCCCGAGACCCCCTTCGGCGCTTTCATGCGTGCCGCTAGGCAAACCCACACCGAAGTCGGCGCTTGCTGCACCTGCCAACGTGGACCACCAGGCCCAGCTGGCCAGCCTGGCAAGGATGGCGGTGATGGACAACCTGGCCGCGATGGCGAGAAGTAAGCTTTCTCAATGATCAGAAAATGCAGGGTACTGACAAGTTATCGCGTCCATTTTTCAGGGGAGGCCCAGGCAAAGATGCTGGCAAGGACGAAAAATTGTTGCCAATCCCACCTCAATGCGAGTGCGCAGGCAAACGAGGCCCAGCTGGCCCCGCTGGTCCCAGGGGACCCGATGGACCTCCCGGAGATGCTGGTCGCCCAGGAGCGGATGGTCAACCTGGACCGCAAGGACCACCTGGCGCACCTGGACCAGCTGGTGCTAACGGCAACAATGGTGCTCCTGGTCCAGCTGGTGCTCCAGGTACCTTGAGTCCTGGAGGCAAGGGCCCTTCGGGTCAACCCGGTGCTCCAGGAAAAGCTGGCGCTCCTGGCAACGCTGGTAAGCTTACTTGTAATGGTCCTTCTAGCGCACGGTCTAAACTCCTTTCTTCATTTTTAGGCCAACCTGGTGGCCCCGGAAACAATGGCGCCCCTGGCGGTCCTGGCCCAGCTGGCGATGTTGGCCCCGCTGGTGCCCCTGGCAAAGCTGGCGGCGTTGGTGCTCCTGGAAATCCTGGCAAAGATGGCCCGGTTGGCGGATGCGATCACTGCCCACCAGCTCGTTTGTCTCCAGGTTATTAAACGATACCGTCCCAGTCCAATACGACGCCCAGTCAATGACATCCTACCTGATAACAGCCCCTTTCTAAGTACTGCCACTCCCATATTTTCTGACTCCCTCGGTTTTTGCTCGCAACATTTTGAAATTGTAGCTAACTGTTAGTGCCGCAAAATTAGAACACGCAAGTAATTATCTGTTGCTTTGGATTCTTGACTCAAGCAGGCGAGCATCAGCGATGCAATGCATGCATGTTGCACAATCTCCCCGCACTCTGGAGCAAGCACGTTTCGCATCTGCTGTACACGGACTGCACATATACTGTATACAGAGTCAAACAAAGCGTATCGCGAACCAGCAATCCAGTTACCGTATGTGTACTCACTCTGCGATAGTCTCAGCATAACTCGTCTTTGATAACACTTACGCACACCAGCTATCCTCCGAATATCACTCCTCATTCCGCGTACAGATGTAACTAATCGTAAGCCCAGCAGGCGCAGGAGAAAATGTGGCCGACCAAAGTCGGCAGGACAAAAACTCTTATGAGCGGGACAAGACTAGCCCCTATGTAACCCCCCGCCTGGTAGGCCATGGCGATTGGGAGAGAGTAATCGATACTCTCCCCTGGCTGGGAAACGTCAACCCCTCGGGTTGATGTTTCAGCCGTAGGTATAGTCGCAAGACTATCCTGCTCGAGTCGGAGTTTTTGTCCCGCCGACTTCGGTCGGCCGCCTCCCTCCTACGCTTGCCAGGCTTGGTTACACCTATACTGTGCATATGTACCTGTAGCTGAAACAGCAACTGCTTCCCAGCCAGTGGAGATCGAACTCTCTATCACTCACCATGGCCAACCAGGCGGGGGGGGGGGGTGCCCAGGCACCAGGGGGTTTCTTTCACACGTTCGCTCTGCGAAGAATCGATTCCATTCACAAGGAAAGAAATACACATGGAGTACAATCCACTCAAAACCTCAGATAAAAATCCTAATCACCGCCCAGGCTCCTGAACTATAGGTTCCACCGCGGATTCCAAATTCAAATCGTGCAAATCTCTATCCCTCCATGGAGATCCACACCAAAGTGCACATGGAATCCACCATGGAACAGCTGGTTTTCCTCGTGGCTCTTTGATGGAAATGACGGATTTTTCTCTCTACCTGCAAAAACGGTTCTTTTTCAGCTGAACTAAAATTCTGTCGTCCCTTTTTGAGGCCAAAGAGGGACGCCAGAATGCCATCATCATCAGTTTACACTCCTTACCCTTTGTACTCCTTACCCAACCAAATATGCACTTGGCAGGGGAGGGAGACACAAAATTAATCAAGGCTCATACGCGAGATCAAGTTACTGCCAAAGCATGATCCCATGGTACAGAATCCCGCAAAAGAGTCGCAGAAAACACAAAACTTGGTTTGTAGGACTCAAAATTATGACTTGAAAAATCCAAATGATGCGGTTCACAGAGTCGCCCACTGACAGGATGGTCAGAGTTTGTGCATGAAACGAGGACTCCCAAATAATAAAACCCATGGTAAAGCTTATAAAATAAACCCAGTTTATCACGTTTACAGAGATCATATAAAGTGGACCAGCCTGCCTTAGCCAAGGTGTCCTCGTGTGGTGACATCCACCAAGATCCTCCGTAAATCCACCAATATCTCCACAGATCCACTGACTTCCACTAGTGTTCCAAGGACCTGGGTTTTTCACTGTCTGACCTGACCCTGACCTTGAACGACCCTCAAAAACTTTTCTGACCTGACCCTGACTTGACCCCTGAGTCATATTTTTTCAATTGCGAAAGAAGATAAGATCTGTCTCAGGACGCGCCTATATCTACGGGCAAGGCACCTCTAGGACAGCTATTGTGAAGCGTCCTAAATCTGTGTCTCAGCGTTGTCCCAAGTTGCTGTCCTGAATAGCCCTAAATTTGTACCCGTCCTGAAATTCGGTAAAATTGCAAGCACAGGGAAGCTTTGTTGCTGGTGCCGATTATAAGCAAAATTATTCGTTCGATCAATGTCAAAGTCAGAGTCAGAAAATTTACAATTCAAAGCAGGACAATGGTCAGGTCAGAAAGTTTTTTGAGGGGTCGGTCAGGCCAGGGTCAGGTCAGACAGTGAAAAACCCAGGTCATTAGAGCACTAGTGGAAATCAGTGGATCTGTGAAGATATTGGTGGATCCACAGTGGATCTTGGTGGAGCTGGGTGTCTGGGTGAACAACAATCGCTTTCGTTAAAACCTGCTGTACGTTCTAGCTAATTTTGTTCAGACGAAAGCTAACACATCGGTTCCAGACTCGATGCACAGCAACATAAACTTTATTATTCTTTTTTAAAATTATTTACTATTTGCGTGCGCGCAAGTGCACAAATCGCAGAGTGCCTGCGGGGATCTTGTTTTAGATTTTCTGGAGCTAAGCGTACTATGCGGCAAAGCAACCTGCAGAAATGAAACAGTTGTAAGTGTTTTGATTTTCCACAGGATAAAGTATAAACACCATTTTATTCGACGACTGAAACCAGTACATGTAGAAATCCATTAATGAGAGAAAACACCTTCTCCTCGTCTTGTGATGTTCGCATCGATTGCATACTTCTGAGGGGAATAGAGTTCGACCCACCTGCCAACGAAACGACGCAAAGTCGCAAGCAGCATTTGTGACCAAAAAGTGATGTGTCCTCGCTGCCCAGTTCAAGCAGCTCGCAACGTCACTAATTTAAGCTAAACTTGTCCTTTTCTCGCGTTTTCTTAAAAAATTTTGTAATGTAGCAGGTAAGCCTTTGTTCTGCAGAGGGTCGAGGGATTGCCAAGGTACATAGCCTGGCCACTGCTTTACCCATTCTGGCACTCTCCTTTCGACAACTAACTTAATAAATTACGTAAGGACTGCATGTTTCAGGTGCAGGCCAGAAAGGTTAACCATCCACGTTTTGCGACAATTTTTAAATGATATTGGCTACTGTTTGCGTACTGTTTTCGGTACTTTTTTCTTTGCGTACTTTTTTGCGTACTCGTCAGTGGTCATTTTCATATGAACATGTAGAAATTTTTCAAAAATTCTCCCATCGGAGATAACTTTTAGAAGTGCGACAGCTTTTTCATTGATTAAAAATGAGGCAATACACATGGAGTGAGATCGACATACCAGTACCTGCTGCGCTCCCTCCTCGCGCACCCTCTCTGGCCATCTCTTCAGAACAGCAACTGCGCCGAAGCTCTGAGTTTCTGAAGTTCTCTTTCTTAGTTGTTTCAAAAGCATCGCTAGCTCTCTCTCTCTCGTTTAGTTCAACTGTGACCTCTCACTATGGCGGACGCAGGCAGCTTGCACATTCAGCAATTTCATATTGAAACTCGTCCAACTCGACAAGTGCAGAGATGGCAAACCTTACTAGTACTTGCCAAAACCGAAATTGGGTTGTCTGTCATCATGATTATGGCAGCCATAATTGTCGCAGTGCTCAACAGTTTTTTTATTCATCCTGCCATTTGCGAAATGATGCAGGGCTTTATAGAAGGACTATTTGGCATTGTGGCTGGCGGCTTGGGTGTTGGGGCGTTTCGAAATAGTCGAGGCAAAAAGTCGCTGATTATAGCACATTTTGTGATGAGCATTCTTACACTAATTGCTGGAATGATATTGACTGTGGTATTGGCCCTGTGTTACATGATAAGAGGCCCACTTTGGGTGGGATCGTACCTGGAAGAAGAACATGTTCATTATAGTTATTATAATCATTCGGTGGTCGGTTATGATTACATAGAGTCCATACGGCTGACAAATTATGCGTTCATATTTTTGACTGCCATTTTGGGAGTGGCTTTGGGTAAGAACCTGTGCATGCTTGTTTATTCTTTGCCTTTCGTACTCCGCCAGCGTATGGCACGCTTTCTTCGCATTCTTATTTTTACCATGACCCTAAATCTTTTTAGCACTGTGCTGTGTATTCTCCACGTCGTTCATGTGTCAAAATTGGTGCAGCAGTGATGACAAGCACACAGGCATGTTCTATGTGCCAAGCCAACCACAGTTTGACCTGGCGGCGATGGCGACTTCGGATAAGGTGGAATGAAGGTCAGCCAGAAAGATAAGATGATACTCCTTGTTTGTCATAAGCTGTATTGATGCTTTGAAATTTCAGAAGTGCATTGTATAAGGGTGCGTAGTTTGTCAACAACGAGGCTGGGATGGTTTCTGCCAGCCAATCCGAGACAATCCCAGGGTTTCCCGGGGAATTTTTATTTCCAAGGGTCTAGAGAAAATCAGAATTTTCTAGGATTTCCTAGGGAAACTGGGAGTCTTTAGTTCCTAGGGAAATGCCGAAGTGGGGTTTAGGGCCTAGTCCTGGAGAACTCTAAGTTCTCGGAACAGGGGGTCTCCTCGGTGAGGATTTCTCATGTAATGTAGGAGACCAAGAGGAGAGAGTGGAAGAAATTGTATTCGATTCCGCGAAATGATTTACTTGGTAGGAGTTCTGAGGTTGCTATCAAGATCCCCCAAAGCGAGCCCACGTACTATATGAGGAAAATGCCCATAGGAAGCGTCTATGTTCCTTCACACAATCGGGCAGCCAGTGAATTGCGTTTCTACAGAGCGGTATATAATACGAATGCTGGAAAAATACACGCTTTTTTAATCTAGTAGGGTCAAAAGGAATTCCGGCAAGCATTCTCACAAGACATTTGAAAAATCCTGTCATTCGTAAAAATTCTTGCAAGTGTTCTTATCCGAATTTTGTGCAAGAAAATTGGGAAGTCTTAGCGGACTTTTTTTAAGTCTTAGCATTGTTTTCTGCGCTTGTTGTCGCTACGCTGCAAGCATCGAAAACCTAGACTAGAAGGTTATGTCAAAGAAGCTCAGTCAGTCATTTCGATCTGCGCCCTCAAAGCCAAAGTATGTGCTAGGTTTTTGTATTATATATAGCTAAGTATGACCTTGTGCCCTCGTGGCTATGGCATCTTCCGCCATCGCTGAACGAGTGTTCCAAGAAGTAGAAGTGAAACTATTCATCGCAGTTAAGGCACCGATTCTGTGGTGTCGCGCATGAGGACCGCGCGAGGATTTTCTAGAGTTTGTTATGACGAGAGGCGCCGCCCCCTATTTAACTGTGCATTCGTGAATATTGTGAGTCAGTCGTAGTAACAGCACGGATAGTGGTGGAAAGCTGTACATCAGATAAGACATGGTAGCAGAACTGCAATAATAATGGCTACTGTTCTACGTTTCTTGCGGCCTGTTCGAAAGGAGGTCCAGGCCCTCTTATCTAAGAAGCCGTCTGTTGTGGACGAATTCCGTGCTCCAGCGGACAGAGCGACCTCTCTCAAAAAGGTCGGCTTATTTGTGAATCTGCTTCGAAGCCGTCGGAACCCGTTTTTTCAACTACATGAATCGCTTATTCGTGTGGAGTGTGAAAAGGACTCGGATCAGAAAGCGATCGATGATGCGGCACAGTCGGATGCCACCCTATTACTCGAGGTCAATGGGTGTCTCAAAACTTATGCGGCTCATCACCAACATTTGAAGGAGCAAGCGGAACGAGAACGGGACATGGGTCGCGGACCAGGGCCCACAACAACGGACAAACGGCTGATCGAGAGCATCAAAAATGCCTCGTGAAATTACCCAAAATCGAACTGACCAAATTTGGCGGGGAGGTCATGTGGATAGAGTACTGGGACTAATTTGAAACGGCTGTCCACAACCAAGAGCACCAAGGTGATAGGAATACGGTGGGACACAAAAACTTATCAACTTTCGGTTGATCACACTGCGTCAAAGAGTGAGACGAAGGTCGTCACAAAACGAGTTGTACTGGAGGCAGCCGCGGAAAATTTTGATCCATTAGGACTATGGAATCCGATGCTTTTGCCGATGAAGGCATTTCTTCAAGGTCTTTGGCTCGAGATGAAGGATTGGGACAGTCCGCTGGAACCAAGGCAAGCTGCAGAATGGCAGGACATGGCCAAGGCTCAACAGTCGATACAATCGATTTCAGCTTCGCGATATATCGGAAACAGGGTGGTCAACTGAGTCGTTTGAATTGCACTGCTTTACGGACGCTTCAAAGGTTGCGTATGGTGGCTGTGTGTGTCTGAAGACCATAAGTAATAAAGCTGCAGGCGTCCATCTGTTGTTGGGAAAGTCCAGAGTAGCCCCACCCAGAAAAATCACGGTGCCACGATTGGAACTTCTTGCCGCGACTATCGAAAGTCGACTTATAAAATTTGTGGAGAGGTCGTTAAGGGTTCAAATCGACAGTCGATACGTGTGGATCGACTCACAAAACGTACTGCATTGGATTCAATCCACTAAACCACTGAAAGTTTTTGTGGAAAATCGAGTCAAGGAACTGGGGACACTCGAAGATGTGCAATTTCGATCTGTTTCGAGTGAACAGAATCCGGAAGATTTAGCCTCTCGTGGAGCCACAGCCGCATACCTCCGTGATAGTCAATTATGGTGGCATGGCCCCGAGTGGCTGCAAGATGCAAATTCGAATTGGCCAGTTTTGTCGGAACAGTTGTGTTTCAGTGCAGCGACGCTAGCAGAAGAAAGGCCATCAGTGGTTTTTGACGCCACCCTAAGTATCCAGGATGCAGAGGAACCGCCCTTCGGCATCAATCCAAATAAGAACTCGAGGTGGACAAAACTGCTACGGGTGGCAGCTTGGTACCTGCGATGGCGGAAGAAGGTCTTGAACAAACAAAAGAATCAGGGTCACGTCGACCAGTCAAAGAATTCAACGATGTAGGACTCTAAAGATATCGAAGAAGCCCAAACGATGTGGATAAAGTATTTACAGAGGTTGCACTTCCAAGAAGTTCTGGAAGCCATGAGAACTGGGAAGAGGAATCCAATCCAATCGAGCTTGGACTTCTGGGTGGATGATCAAGGTCTGATCCGATGCCAAGGCAGGTTGGCCAACGCTACTCTAGAGCACAATACTACGTTTCCAATTCTCTTGCCAAAGAAGAGCTGGATCACAAACTTGATCATCGCACATTACCATGAAACAGTGTTTCACAGCGGTGTGGAACACACATTGTCTCAACTTCGGCACAAATATTGGATACCTGTAGGAAGATCGATTGTGTATCAGCAACTTCGGGCATGCAAGAAATGCAAACGCGTCGAAGGAGGACCATATGCAGCTCAAAAAATGCCGTCGTTGCCTCAATCGAGAGTCACAGAGTCAGTGCCATTTTCCTGGACGGGTCTAGACTGTTTGGGACCACTTTACGTCAAAGGAGGGGCAAATGAAGCCAAGGTGTGGATATGTCTGCTTACGTGTATGGCCACGCGGGCTGTGCATTTAGAAATGGTCCAGGATTTGACCGTAGAACAATTCCTGATGTGCCTTTGAAGGTTTCTTGGCCGACGTGGAACACCGTCCCACATAATATCGGACAATGCAAAACAGTTCATATTGACGAAATCAGCAATCGGCATGATGTGGGCAAGAGTAATCGGGATGAAAAAGTGCTTTCCTACATCAGCCAGAATGGAATCGATTGGTCTTTTATACCGGAACGCGCGCCCTGGATGGGCGGGTTTTACGAAAGGCTCGCTCAGTCAGTCAAACGTGCACTGAAAAAATCGATCCAAGCCATAAAGTTGACGTACCTACAGTTGGAGACCGTCATCATCGAAATAGAAGCTATGTTGGACTCTCGTCCATTGGCCCATGTTGGATCAGATATCAAAGATGGGCGTTCATTGACCCCATGTTCATGTTCATGTTTTACCACATCAACAAACGCTTATGCGCACTCGAGAGTGAAGGGACACATTTTACACGAAATGATTTACCAGCCCGCGAGTCGAACACTCGCCCGTAACTGCGCACCTGGCGTGAGAGGCAGACGTCTAACCCACCAGGCGGCGAGGCCGGCCCCAACTCACTTTCTTAGCATCAATCCAGAAATAGGAATGCCAGCAGTACCTATGGATGAAAATATGGATCAAGATTTTTTGGACCGAATTTCGTCCAAAAAAGTCTTGCTTCGGACATGGATTAACGTCAACTCCAGGCGTTCTGGGGGTCTGTAGAAACAAGTATCTGCTCAGTCTACGAGAGAGGATATAAAATGAGTTGAAAGGAGAGAGAAAGGAGCAACAAACCACCGTCCGCACGTTGGGGACGAGGTCCACGAGAAGATGGACACTCCACGAGGTACCGCCATTGGCCCGAATAACAGAATTGTTCACAAGCGCGGATGGCGAAATTCGCTCTGCCAATGTCAAGCTGTCATCCGGGAAGATTCTGAAGAGAGCCATCGTCCAGTTGTACCCACTAGAATTTGTCGGAGGTGGAGACACGACGAGAAACGTGAAACAAGTGGGACCAGAAGGAGGTGGAAGATCTCTGGATGACAGTCCTACGGCGACTCAAACGCCTGCAATGAAAGTGCAACAGACCTCGCAAACCATAGCGCGACCAAGACGAGACGCAGCAGACTCCGCTCGGAAAAGAATACAGGCCATCGCCCGAGAAGGAGAGTCAGAGGACGAAGAGACACTGGACAACAGCCAGCCTATACGTCACAGGGAAAGGCGTGGGATCACTGGACATAAGGCTATGTCAAGCCTGACCATGATCACTATGTGCGTTTTGACAATTATCAATCTGCTCGCACCGTGCAATGGAGTAAAACCGTTGCTTTTCGAAAAGGGACACGCGAAATTGGCGATACATTTGTCTGATGCTTATCCATGCACTTTCCACAATAGCAATGCTTCCGAGAAGGTTTCCTCAATCTCAATCATGATATACAAGCGCAATATCGCCAAGTATAGCAGTCCCGCATTTAAATGCAGGGAGATAAGAAAAAAATCGCCACATGTACCGATTTTGCGAAGGCTGGATCATACACACAGACGGTGGACGAAGCAATCCCTGTCTCCGAAACGGAATACAAGGTCATGATACGAGATCGACGTTGCAGGAAGGGCCCCCTCCTTGGAGGTGCTGTGGCTTTTACCGAAAATCATGTCGACCTACACGACAGGAAATGCTTGGGATTGCAATTTCAGACCTGTCACGGCCAGATGGAGTCGAATTTAGCGAATGTAGCAGATTGCAATTACGATAAGGAAAATTGTGTGCTGCACGATCAAGCAATGCTCACGTGGACCAAGAACCAGAGTGCTTAGTGCGAATTTGTTTCGTGGAAACGAGTGAAAGGAAAACTATGGAACAATCAGTTTCTCAGTGACGACTTCGAGATTGCCCTGACATGGAGTCAAACTCCAGACAAGATAAAGTTGTGTGATGGGACTATGGGATCGTTGACCGACCAAGGGGTGCCAATCGTCTTCTCTCCCGCGATGACAGTCGAATCCAGTCTTCCGAAGAGGAGAATACGGGAAACCAAGGACACTGAAGGACCATCAGATTTGGTCGCAATGAGACTCCAAGCACTGGAAGCACGTCTGGAGGTATTTTTTCGAGATTCCCTAAATCAAGCCTTTCAATCAGTTTGTCGGACGATCAGAGAAATGCAATAATTGGACATTTTGTTAGCGCATGCAGAACCAACACTAGTGGCCAGGAGAGTCCTCAACGATTCAAACATAATGGCCAGACTGCACGGGCAAATTCTGGAAGTGTGGCCGTGAACTCCAGTCGAACGATTTCAGTTTCTCAGCGTGACTGACCGATGCACAGAAGGGATACCAGTCAATTACACGGTCAGCGGACAACGGGTGTCGGCATACATGGATCCAAAGTCGAGGGTCATCTTTACGAGCTCAGCACGAGCCGAATGCGACCAGGTGCAAGAAACGTACATATCAGACGACAGTGCCAAATTTTCCTTTTCACTGCACACGACGGCGCCATGCGACTTCAAGCAAACCAATTCCTCATCCGTCCAGTCCATTTGGCTCAAATAGACCACTACGCAGACTTCAAAACAGTCGTGCGCAAGCCATTGACGCTATATTCTCAAAAGGAACTGCGAGGTCAAGTAAGTTTAAATGACCTCTTCTCCGCTTTGGCCAGCCACGCCAGGGTCCTGCACCAGCTCAGCCAAGCAGCCAAAGTTCCGTCAGACCCCACAGCCAAAGCCATATTGGACACAGCGTCTCGATACACGCCCCGGGGGACTTTAGGGTCAATTAACTGCCCATGCACATTGGGTCTGGGTTCAATTTTGCTGCATAATCGTGACAAGCCAGATCCTCTTTGGGGTCATCCGAAAGGTGATACGACGAACCATAAGACGGGACCAACAACCGCAAACCAACTTGGCGCCGCCCATACTCATCCAGGCGCCACCAGCAGGCCCAAAACCAAATACCGAAGGACCGACGACAATAGCGGCCTTGGTTCACGAAATAAAGAGAGAAATGCGTGGGATAGTGATTGAGTGATACTTATTTATTTGCCATAGAAACATGATCACATAATCTTTAAGTGAGTGATACTATTAATTTTGCGGCGTGACTGTCGCGCATGAGGCCCGCGCGAGGATTTTCTAGAGTTTGTCAGGACGAGAGGTGGATCAGCGCCGCCCCCTATTTAACTGTGTATTCGTGTACATTGTGAGTTCAGTCTTACTAACAGCACGGATAGTGGAAAGTTGCACATCGGATAAGACAAGTGGGAGCTGAGAGTACTTGGGAAGATCCCATAATTGAAGCTTACACCAATTTTTTTCAGTTAGACTTTTAAAGTTAGCCGTAAGCGGCAGCGAAATGTAGTGCCATGTCAAAATAACCTTGCAGCTGCTATGGTCGCTGATAATTTCAGCCAAGAGTGCATAATTAGTTACAGTTTGGGGCTAGAAACCATCTGTTGGAAAATAAGCAATACGCAAACTTGTATGCATACTTTATGGAGTACGCAATTTGCGTATTACGCAATACGCATACGCATACGCATTCCAGAGACTTTGCGTATACGCATACGCATTCAAATCAAGTATTTTTACCAACCGTAGATACTGTGCATACCGAACTCGTACCTGCCGCAATTTTAAACATGCTACAACAGGGCGTGCTTTAGTGGTTGGTCAAGCACTCGCATTATCAGATAACTGAACTTGGAAAATGAGATCATGATAGAGGAGAATGAGCACCTCGCGGGAAGAATTTGTATTTGAAATTCTTGTCTCTTCTTGCCTACTGTATTCGGGACTTGTTCGAAATCTGTTACTAAGCTCCTCTCACTTATTCAACAGGGTTTCACAGGGGCCAGGTCGGACCCCTGTGAAACCCTGTTGCCCTGTAGCAAGTGAGGATTCACAGTATTTATTCAATTCTTTACGGAGAAGTAATTTTTTCTCGTAATAGCTTTTAACGTCCCTGATAAAACTGGCTGTTACATGACGAAGATACTTCACGAATAAAAATGCTATCATCGTTCGCCTACGTAAATACCCCCCCGCCCAATGTAACTGAATGTGTGCTCTGAGAAAAAATTTTGTTTGTGAATTCTCGTAGTATCCATCGTACACATGGCGAATATTTGCAGGCCAAAGCTTTGCTATGGCAAGGAATTTACAGGCGAATAACTGCTGGCGAACGATTGACCAAGGTCCATTTAGCAAAGTCACCTCGAGTCTCGCCGAACTAGTCCTATTTTTAATATTAATCAGGATCAGCGCAAATATTAACAAATTTGAGTAGGTATGGCTCAAAAAAAGAAATAAAAACTGAACATGGGTTGCTGAACGTGTATGTTGGGTTGACCCCACACGAGAGAAGCGCCTAAAATCACCTAAAATTATTGTCAGCTTACGGTTAGCTTCCACATGCGGTCATCCAGTATCTCGAGCAGGCTCTCAGCACATCAAAGGAACTGCGTACGCACCAAATATCCGATCCCTCAGGAAAAAATCGCCAAGCTCACTATGGACACCTGCCTACGCGCAGAGCGACGATCATCACGTCAGCTGGCGATTATGCGCTGGCTTCGACACTTTATTCGGGCCAATGTACACGTAATCGCATACTCTTGTCTTCCTTCCGAATCATGGCTGACCAAAACCAATTGCCAAAGAAATTAAGACGAGATTTTGTGGAAAAGATAAGCGTAGCAGGTTGGAGAGAGGCTTTCGACGAGCACGTGTTGTGGATAAGACGTATCTACCAGGTGTCGTTACTCGTGGTCACTGGTCTTTGCATCAAGTGCGTTTATGAAGGGGCCAAGAAATGGATGGCCAGCAGTGGATACACTGACGAGATCACCGACCTGTTCAATGTTGGCTCATTGCCCGCGTCCAATGTGACTGCGTGCGCTCAGATCTATTTCAATGAAACTTACGTCAGACAAAACGTGACCATCCCGTCAAAAATAAAGACTAATTTAATCAACACGGGCCAACTAGACGAGTCCTACCGTCAATTGACCCTTTTTCTATCAATGATCACTCGACCCCGAGTTTCTTATCCTCTTTTTATGAGCCATTTTGGGAAGGTCATGCAAACGAATCCTCAAATAATGGATTTCGCTAATTTTGCGGTCGATGCAATGCCTCAATGCAGAGCTATGCTCAATCGATGTTGGTTCAATGGGCAAGAGTCCGACTGCTGCTTAAAAGCTGTCCTCTCATTCGACGACGATGGCGTGTGTTACGTCTTGAGTGTAAGTTCGTGATTTTTGGGGTTGACGTTTGAGTTTTTTTAAACGCTGAGAGATGTGGGAAGTTTGTGCATGCTAGCGAATCATGGCGGACGATCAAATGATGAGCAGTGAGGGTAAACTTTTGATGACGGGGGGGGGGGGGAACGAAAGTCTGTGCCAGGTATGACTCCCATAGCCAGTATGGTGTGTTAATACACGCGCTGAAAAACGCTTGGATTTAGCACTCTTCTCGTCTCCATGAGGGTTTTATCAGTGAGTCAGCGTATGCTCAACTGACGATACTGTATTTTGAGTACCTTTCCAGAGAAGGTTTTTACAGCGCGATGGGGGAAGGTGGAGGAAGATTGTAGTGGACCTGAATGAGGACGAAAATACACTAATGACAATCCAGAATTTTTTTAGCTAAACTTTGACAGTGATAATGCATACCCATCTTCTGGCACTGTCCTCCAGACCACGCCCGGGCCTCGCGGTGGTCTGATCATCCAAGCGTCATTATCACTTCAACATTTTCCTTGGCTGGAGAACGATGCCCAAAATGGGTTTCGCCTTCTCATAAGCCCAGTTCCATTTTCTTCCATTTCATCACCGGTCACTGCGCCCCATGCTGCTGACAAGGGAACATCGCCAACCGTTAAGTCGAATTTTAGAAAACCAAAAATTGTAACATGTTCTTATGGGCAAAAGAAAGCTCTGTGCAAAATATTGGAGGCGTCTGGCCAACTGGTCAGCAATGGTCAGCGCGCAGAGTACAGTGAAATTTTCTAATTCTGCTGGAATTTTTGGGGTTATCCAGGAAAAACCCCAAACCCGAGTATTGGATGCTTAAACTCGAAACTCCGAACCCAAAAATCTAGTTTAAAAAGAACTTTGCGTGTTTTCCTCAACGCTCAGCTTCGTTAACACACAAAAATTCGGGACTTTAGACGCTGACCCCAACTGACCAGTTGGCCAGACGCCTCTTATATTTTGCACAAAGCTTTTTTTAGCATCCAGGAATATATAACAATTTTTGGTTTCTCAAAGTTTGAATTAACGGTTGGCGATGTTCCCTTGTGAGACGTTCGTCAAAGTGTCGGCGTCGAAGCACAGTCTAACTGCAAACTGCGCTTCGCATAATCATTTGGTAATGCCTGGCGGCCAATTCTTTTATTACGACCCCGAAGAATTCAGCTGCAATGGCAGAGAATTTTTTGGCATGATTGAACGATTGGCTTCGTGCCAAGCACCCTTCTTCTTGCACAAACCAAATAAGACTAGAGCATGTAAGCCTTTTTAAACTTACCTCGAAACCGCGGTATTCGCGCATGAGGATATGCGTGAAAAGTTTATAAAATTAGTTGTCAAACATGAAGAGAATAATAATGCGTCGTCGCAAGTAAGATGTTATTTTGCATTCACTTTCCCATTCTTGTTTTCGCAGCAACCACTGTAGTTGCTGCAGGTGAAACGTGCGTTGGACGATGTGGATAATACATTGAAATATGTCATGTCGGACAAGACGAGATGTCCACATCACTGTCAATACTGGACTTACAGCATTTCAGTAAGTTTCAACGATCTGGCAGTGAATGAGCACTCAGCCAATGTCATGTTCAGCAGAATCCATGTCTACTACGCCGAGTTCGGATACCGTCAGCACGTGCAAGTAAAACAAAGCACGGCTTATTTGTATTGTATTGTGTGACTTCGACAGCGAAGCTCAGATCAGCAGCGCAGCTTATTTAGAATTTTATGCATTTTGTAACATTTTTATCCTATATTTGGGCATGTCAGTGGTCAGTTTTTTCATTTACTTTTCTATGTTCCGCGCTATCTCCACTTTCTTCGTAAGTACGGCCTAGGAAGCATGCTTAGCCGACAGCAGCGGCAGGTCCGAGTGACACCATTGTAGTATTGTCCACTTTGGAAAAGAACGTTGTTGAAGAAACTTTGTTTCTTTGATTTAGTGACCCCAGAACACTGGACCTCGGGCTCCCAAACGCGGAAAAAAGCGAGAAGAGCTTTTTAATTTTGGGTTTCATCACCAAAGTCGACTGTATATCCTTTTTACGGCAGGTAGTGTGATGGTAATTTATTACACAGGTAGGGGCGTATACTGCGCTGAGCCACGCCCCCTTCCCTTTTCTGTTCATCTCCTGGCCGTCCACGTGGAAAAATAAATGCTTTTAATTAAAATATATACTGTAAGCCCCCCATATTTTGTTGTCATGGATAGCTGGGCACAGAGGGACGCTTTGGGACCTAGACCGCTGTAAATAATAATACCGATTATCAGCCAGTATCTCTTTCGCCACGTTTATACAGCATGTGTGCCAGCCGTGTTCTCCCCCTCTACGAAAGGGGGCTGCTCTGGCAGTGTTGTGAGGTCGGGAGACGCATATGACGTTAGCAAATTTCACTTACGCCATATTTGAGCCAGAAACACAATTGAGATCCGCCTCCGCAGGAAGACGACTGGTGTGCTCTCACGGTCGCCAGCAGCTTGCTCGCTGAGAAGAGGCTACGTGGATCTGATGCTTGCACCTGGTTCCCACTGCGACGGTTTGGTGATATGCCCCTCGTAAATCATTCAAGCGCGGTAGTCGAACTTATTGGTGGACAGAACCAGATATCAAGACTAGATTCACCTTTTAACAGAGATTTTGGAACAAGCATGAGCACCTCCTAATACCCATGAAACCAGTCTGTAATCGGAGTACTCAGGGAGCCAACCTTTCGGATCAAAGCTTTACTCGAACACTGCTGATGCTCTCAACTTCGCACCATCACATCAGACTGGCATGCTGTTCCAACCTAGCTCAAACAAAGATCTTCTTACCCCATCCTGATTCCAAGGCACATTTATAACCTTTCACCTATACCTCCTGCTACGAGTCAAAACCTTGTTCATGATCTTGCGGTCATCACTTGACCCCAGATCGGGTCAGCTACTCCAGGTACTCCGGGTCCTGCTCGCCATGTCGTTTGATAGGCTGATGCTGCAATACACATTGCGCAGAAACCTCAGCTGACTCTTGATGTTTTGACGTAAATAACGTTATGTAAAACCTACAAAATACTCCCCTCTTTGATGCCCCCTGGCGTCCTGTCTCCTGGTGATGAGACCACCTTCTATAGTGACCTCATGATGAACCAATTTGATGGCATGAACTGTGCTTTCATTGCATTTACGGCTCACAATTCTGATTTTATCCGCGTTCCTTCTCGTTTTTCGACTTTTGTCATTTCACCACTCGAATAAGCACAACAGTGACCGTGCACTCGACTCGTCGACCACTGTTTACTCTTATCGTCGCCCCTAAAATATCCACCCTGTCAAATACCTGTTGAACACTACGAGGTTTTTTCATCAGGGCTCTCTCGAATCGCATGCAGGCCGTCGTAGTCAATAATGTGCCATACGCGTCTTCAAAATAGAGCAAGCACACTTTTCGGCTTGCACAAGTGTAAACCGTAAACGTTCTTTTCATTTGTATATTGTACATATATGCATGGTATGGCCTAAATTAGTCATGCTCAGCCCGTTTCATCTCAACTGCTCGCTTTGGGGTGTGAATTGGTGTAAAAACCTGAGTACATACAGTACTGTCCTTAAAGATGGTTATGGTCTTGGCACTCGAATGGAGAGTCATTGACCGAGGCGATCGAGTGACCATGTCTGCAACCAAGTGACCACAAGCGTGGCCACGATTTTTCAGGACAGTATTCTATGCCATCATTTGTCTATTCATCCGATTCTGGTCCACACTTGCATGACTGATCTGGCTTACATTACAAAAGGCCAGTTCACACGGCAGCTATTCGGACATCGGACACGGGTGGACTGGAACGGAGCTAACTGAAAACCGGAGTTGGATAGGACAAGCAAGCTTTTGTGCGGATTCGTGGACATTCAGCTTTCTGTTGCCAAACTACCGGCTTCCGTACAAAGTTAATCGCCCGAGTCCAGTGTCGGCCTCGTCTCGACTGGCCAACGAAAACTGCCTTCCCGTTTTGCGGCTTTACTCGTACTTTCTCCGCCTACCGCTCTGCCGACTGTGCTGGTCACGGACTAGGCGATAGGGCACGTTTTCGAGCCTCGTGTCGCGCGAGCTGCCGCTTATTTTTCGAGGACTTCGACATACTTATTTTACAGGAAATAAGAGAAAGGGCATCGGTGATTGAACTTGCTGGCTTTTCCCAAATTTAAAAAACTTATCTTGCTTGTTTCTTTTGCGAGCGAATATTGATTTGATTGAATCGAATTTTCGGTTCTGTATCGTCGATTCGCACTTCATTTTGTGAGAGACGATTAGCCTTCGATAAACCCCATCTGCAAAGGGTACAGTGCGGAGTATGGCTCGATATTCCTGGACAGTGGCTCTGGTTGCCACGCTCGCATCGCTTGTCGGTGAGTTTTGCCTGTGAGGGGAATAAGTGTGACTTTGTGGTGAGTGCACTGGTGCGGTGATGTTGATTACAATCAGGTCTGGGTTTGGTAGGTTTGTGAAGAGATACGTCGATATCTTATGGTCAACCCAATGTGGGCCCTTGATGCGTATCACACCATATTCGCCATGATTTCCTGCCGTTGCATACCTGACTCACAATCAGTACCATCCCCCGAGTTGTCAGGGCGGTGATCAATCACGTCACCACTTCCCTCGCACCGTGCCAAATCAAGTTTGGTATGCACAAACAGGAAGAGCTCTAAGAAGGGGGAGCTCCGATGGCTAGTTAGTTAGCTATGCACATTTTGCCGCGCCTTTCCGAAAATCATTGACCGCTCATATCCGCCCTGACTCGTTTTCTCGTGTTTGCCTACGCGTGCGCGCGTAAATGGTTCTCTCGTTAGTTCGAGAAAATCGGGGGCTTTTCCTCATGCGGGTCTATAGGGATAGGATAGGTGCCAGAATGTCAACAAATGTCTCATGCCCATTGGCCACTCTCTTCCGCACTCGCCTTCTCGCCTGATCATTGTGCTGACATTTAGGATTTCTACTATTTGCCTATTGTATTCTAACCAACCGGCTCTTGGCTCAATGGCTATTCACTCAGGTTCCTTGACGCCAGTGACGACCCGCATAGTGGCAACGTTTTTTTGGACCTGCTTGGGAGGATAGGGTTGAGTTAGTTTTTCTCGAACCATGCCTCGTTTTCATTGACTACTCGACTCCGCGTCGACCAAGCAAAATATTCTAGAAGTGAAACTAAGTGGGCGTTAAGGCCTAGCTCCATAGATTCTCACACACTCGCGCGAATCTCACGAATGAATTCGAAACTTTCAACAAAACGTGAGATCCTAATTGAAATAACAATTGAGACAGCGAGACAGCTTGTTGATGCGTTCCGCGTGTGCTGAATTGCATGCTCGATTGCTGTTGCTTACCGCCCGCCAACCTGTCACGCAGTCAGGGCTGAGCAGTAACAAATAAGAAAAGCGACAGCTCACTAGGATTGGTCATGAACGAATAACAATGATAGAAGCAAAGGAAGGCCCTAATAGGCAGGCACCAGGAAGCGTTAGCATCAACGCAAACCGAAAATCATTCAGGATAAGTCGATATCTTACACAAGAATAGTCGCGAATTCACGTAACTATCACCAACGAGTCTTTGAGACTTGCATCGATAGGCCAGGCACACAGGTAGCTTCGCTAATTCAGCAAGCGTCATTGACTAGTACTAGGAACCAATTTTGCTGCATCTAGATAAATCCAGCCGGCTTTTTACCATGCCCTATTTTACGTACGCACCTTTTTTAGTAGCTAGCTGCTGTATTTCTAAAAAAAAATCTGTTATCAGACAATGAAAATGTTATCCCAGCCACCCTACTCTAACCAAATGCAAGGCAAGCTAGGTTGGCGGCTCCCTCGGCGGTACATGCTTGAGTGGGTAATACCTTCATACTTACCTATGATGTATCTACGTTTATGTTTCGTTCAGGGCTAGGCTCACAATCGTACTCCCACACCCACAATAATGCATGCCTCTGTGATGTACTCGGTGCATTGTCGTGGAGTAGTGGGGTCGACTCCCTGCGGGATTTTATTCTTTCTGCTGTTCGTTAAAGGCTAGAACCCATATAAACATACTTATTCCTATTTTGGAGCAAGGTCGGAAGTTTGTAGTTTTGAAATACGATTGCCTTCTGCTACCTTCAACTTACTTAGGAAACAGTGAGGACTTGCTGCAGTAAGGTTGCATCTGTCGTGACAGCATGTGTGTGTAGCATCTACCCAATGACACTTGAACAGGAAATTCAGCTTCTGTGGAACCAGCATGCTAATAGCTTCAGGCGCACAACCTTGTGCAATAGAACTAACGACTCAGCCCTTGTGTTGCCATCTCTCCATTGCCTGAATAAAGTGTCGGAGGTAGGGGACGCCCTGTTACACTTTTTATTAGTGACAGTATAGCAATTCTGCTTGATCAAAATTTTTCTACAAACGCCGCCGAGGGAGCCCAGGGAACCTTGTCTCGCCTTGAATTTAGGGTGGCTGGGCTAACCTTTTGGTGCCTTTCGGATCTCCAGAACGGCTAAGCCATTTCCAACAAAATTTTGCACGATTAATAGCCATGAAAAACATAGCTCATCCCCAACATTTTGTGCATTTTTTGATTTCTTGTCGAGTTATGGACGGGCGAAGCCGCCCGCTTAACATGGCCCGTCTGTGTGGCTGGGCTAAACAGGCAACTACCGCGCCTGTTGATCTCAACGCTGGATAAGCGTTCGTTCGGGATCACTCTTTTCGGGATCAGGATCGGGACTCGCTCAATCCCGACCGGGTTTAGGATTGGGATTTTCAGAGTGTGTTTTTCACTTTTAATTCGGTTTAGGTAATCTACCCCACCTCAAGTAGCCAGCAAATAAAGAGCCAAAAACTTTTTTGCGCAGTATTTATCATTGCATTCAAAATCAGGCAAGCAGAAAAGGGGAGAATCAATCACCAAATAGCAAACTAATGCCTCCTCTCTCTCTCGGTTCAATCATCCGCCAAAGTTTCTCCAGCTTACCCTTCTGGAACACTCCCTTTCTCTCCCCTCCCCCTTCTTCATACGTCTCCTCAACATTCAATCCCGACCATTTTTTATCGGGTTCGGGAGGGGCGATCCCGAACGAACGCTAAACTTAATCATTAAAAATGATGTCGAGTACTAATGAAAACATCTGCACGTCATTTGGTGTTTAAGTGCCAGTTAATTTGAGACTGATTGAATGACTGTGGCTGATCAACATGTTTTTGACTGATCAAAATCTATTTACCAATGACTGTTCTTGGCAAGTCACCTAAATAAGGCCGATCAAAGCGTTTTTTGCTACACGCGTGGTTTAGGATCAATCAGACATTACTAATTTCGAAAGGGGACAGCCCCATCCAAGACCCATCACCCATCACCTGCACTCCACTCCCCATGTACTGTGGGTACACTTGACGTAGATTCATGAAAAGGTTCAAGTCCTGGAATTTTTTGTTTCTGAATCTACCTCCAGGCCACTTTCCATATACTGTACCTTAGGATCATGATACTTTCGACGACGCGGTGAAAAATTCTAGCGTGACTTTTGCAAGTTCACTCATAGAAATTCATTAATCACAGACGGGACAAACTTTTACAGTAGTGCCTTACAACTAGTCTTGCATAATAAAAGTAATTTGTTTTAACGATTCGTTCTCTCAGGGTCATTTTCAAAAGAATTGTTTCTTTTTTGGAAACAAAAAGATTGTGCACAAGCAACATCACAGCTAAAAAAACGACTATCACTATATAATGGTCATTTTTCATTGTTTTGTAAAAGTCCCTGTCAATCATGTGCAGCGGCAGTCTATCTCTCCAAAGCCTTAATTTTTTGCGACATCCTTTCGATTTCGCGCCTCACGTCTCTAATTTCTCTCACGATGTCATCAAAAACTTTCTGCAATCCGTCAGTCCCAACAACAAAATTCCCATCCAGTCTATATGGCAAACGCGACTGCAAATCCGTAAGCCCAATCTCTCCAAAGTGTTTTCCGTGCCCTCCAGCCTTTCTCCACCTCTTGATCCAGTCGATGCAGAAAATGATCACAGCACACGCGGAAAGTCCGCTTACTCCCAGATATAGATTCACTAAACCACCGATTTGAGAGATGAACTTTTCTGGTGTATCTCTGGTAGCTATTGAAAATTCAATAAATGGAGTACCGATGGGCTTTTTTGCCACAAAAGCAGTGTAATTTTCAGTACCATCGTCATCCGCGTGTATAACATGCAGCTTCCATTTATAATAAATATATTGACACTTATTCTCGCACTCCCTTTTATGTTTTTCAAAGCTGGAAGAAATTTTCTCTTTGCACGCTTCATAATCTCTTTCATTGCAATAACGAGCAGCAATATTTGAGTGATTAAGAGGGAGAAATTTTCTGTAATGAAATGGTATACAATTACATTCCTTAATAGTTTCTAGCATTTGTCGCTTGGCGATACATAGAATAGGCACATGTTCGTGCGAGCATGTCTTGCGTGGTCTTCGTTCAGTCACTCTTACATTGACCTCGTAGGCCATAATAATGTGTTGGCGATTTATCGTGCCCGCATAGAGTTTCAGGTCAGTTTCGTACAAAGTTTCAAATGTATCGCCCACTCCATAAATGACTGTGGTGTCAGGTTTTATCCATAATTGCTTACGTGACATTCTGGTAAAGCTCGGTCGTCGAAGATGCATCCACGGTGGCTGTCTACCATCCGTGTCTGATTCATATCCAAATGATTCGGCCTTAAAATTATGGGACAGCGCAAAACAAAGTAAATCACCTTTCACAAAAAAATCTTCGATCTCCTTGCTTTTTATGGCTTGCTTACCCATTCTGCCGTATTCGTAATAGTTTTCGTAGTGGCCAGGCCAAATCTTTAAATACTTGTCCATGGAGTCAAGCAGATGGCCGTATACTAAATCAGTACCCTCCTTGTCCAAAAGCGTTTCCAAAAAAGATAGATTAAAACCAAAGCAGAACTGGCTGAAGTATTTATAATGGCTCAATTTAACTACTACTCCCATGTCACGCATTGAGAGACACGAGTAAAACACCCAAAATGCGTCAATGATTGGTTGATTCCAGTTAAAATTGCTCTGATTCAAGACAAGATAACCTAGCTGGGTCTTATCAGCTAGAACTTTTCGTATCAGCTCATTCGCTAAATGGTTTCTTATTAGCATCAAATTTTCGTCGGATACATGGTATTTTGTTGGAAGTGTCCCCTCGTCCCATATGCTCCAGCCATGCTCTTGCATAGCATCACACTCAGAGCATATGTTATTTTCGTCGCGGCCGTGCATAATCCAGTCAGCAATGATGGTGAGAGCAGAGCTATAATAGGGCAGGCAGACACTTAAGTTCGGGCGAGTCACGTTATCAGTTTGAATCACATCGATTCTAGTTTCCACATTATGATTGGTGTATTCATGCAATAAGGGCAGGAAGTCATTGACGGTGAGTCCTGCGAAGACGACTCCTCCAAGCGTCCAGATTATTATCTTCATCCATTCCACATTCAGACCTTCGGGAAAGAGCAACTCCTTCTTACTTTCGCTATGCATCCTTTTAAGAATTGAAGAGGAGACAATATGAGATGCAGGTGGTTTGCCCAGACCAGACCAAATTGTAGCAGGACTTCTCACGCTGAATTGGTCCGACTACCAGCAACTCGCTCCTGCCAGTATTTATAGGTTCAGAAGGAAGTAATGGCTCATCGTCAGTGTGAGTTCAATTTGAAGTACTGTAGTGTTTAAGCCCGGAGTAGACGTCGATTTACTTTTCCTTCTTTGACGAACAATATGGGAAAAGCTTTTTTTATTGACTAATCTCAAGCTCAACTTACAACTTCAAAAAGGGAAATATGATTAAATTGAGTGCTGACCGTTAAATTATCAACTTGCGCCTGGGCGTCAATTATACTCATTTGTCTGGCTGTGTTCTCTTCTGTATCGGCTTTCAATCCTCGCCTACTGCGAGATTTTGAGCAAGATCTTACTGTATTTAAGTTTTCTTAGCTAAGATATATACTTGAGATCCACGGAAAGCATGCGAAAAATTAACTTATCAATTTAATGTCACACTAATTTTTAACCGACAATAATTATTATAAGGCGGAGGGAATAAAGCGCTCAACTAATGCGCGCCTAAAAAGCTGAATAGCGCGAGAAAACACAACCACGGTCGAGGGCTTCAGCTCCTCGAGAAGCCTGAAAAAGGTGATTGAGGCACTTCATTGATATGGTTGCTTCAAACTTATTTAAATACTTCAAAATTTTTGCGGACATGATTTGACATTTCGAAATATGCAGTTGATCATGCAAAGGCTTCATTTTTTCAAGAAATTGTATCAAGCAGCAGTCATAATCATACTCTGTTGTTTTCAGCATCACGCACACAATTGGGCGACGTAGTGCTTTCAGCAAAAGCTGGTGACGATTGCGACATGCGCAAAGACGTTCTTTTAGTGGAAGATGTCGCCTCAGACCATGCTTATCTCCAATGCAGGCCAGGAAACAGGGGGTAAAGAGACTTACATACAAGACATACGAGTAGTTCAAGAGCGAGCTTACACTTCAGGGTAGTCGGCTACTGGCAATGGATGCCTTGCTCCAAAGGAGAAAAATTCTACTTCAGTGAACAGCGTTGCATGACCCACCCGCCAGCCTCCCATATAGCACGCGTTACCGCTACATCGACCAAAAATGGAGTAGGCAAAGGGAATGCGGACACGGAATTCAGTGCTGATGGATCGATCAGCAAAACTAATGTTATTCAGGCGACTAGTGTGGTCGAGAGGCCGACCCAGGTGCCAACGGCTGCCATACAGTCAACAATAGTTACTACGATGGCAACGCCTGCGGCGACCACGGAGGCTGCTCCTGTAGGTAAGTGATCTATGGTTTGAGGTACTTGCTTCCAGCGGTAAGGTAGTGCAGGACAAATTGCCTTACGTCCCTGTGGCCAATATTTTTCGATTTCAGGGGCCTTTGTCAACCAAAGCTGTGCTAACGGTGACGAATGTCTGGGCGGATCCGTGTGTGATCCAATATGGATGCTGTGCAAATGCCCACCAGGAACTGCAGTGGCCAGAAACGGTGGCATGATCTGCGAGCCAGATGTTAGTTCGACGACATCCGGCTTATCACCTGCTGCGAGTTCGCTTGACAGAAATCAGCGAGTCCGAACAGGTATGGCAAATGTTGGTTGGTCCGATCAATATCCAACTAATTCTGTTTCAGTGGCCCCGGGTGGTAGTTGCCGTAGTAGTGGCGATCAGTGCGGTGGTGGCTCCTTTTGCAGCCCTGATAATGCAGTGTGTACATGTCCAGAAGGATATGCTGATAAGAGCGGAACTTGTACGATGGTGAAAATCGATGCTGGTAAGATCTAGCGACCTTTTGCCGACATTCTGATTTATTCATTGTTGCAGTGCCCCCTGGTGAAAAATGCAACGCTTTCGCCTATTGCACGGGTGGCGCCGTCTGTACTCGAGGTCTATGCACATGTGAGCCACCACTGGTGCAAATGGGCAATCAATGCGGCATGCACACATCACCTGTTCCATCAAAGAAACATTCGGGTATGACCGAATGGCCAACACCAGCCAGTCCCTCACGTGTGCTTTTGTGTGTCTCTAACAGCACAGTGTGCTCAGCTATTGTCTATCCTCACTTCTCGGACACAATCTTGTTTTCAGGCCCAGGAGAGCCGTGCGATCAAGGCCAAGTGTGCACTGGTGGCTCTTTGTGCAGCACAGTCACTCTCCTTTGCGCTTGTCCAATCGGCACGCGTGATAATGGAGAAAAGTGTGCAGAAGTTGCTGAAATGCCAGGTGCACCCTATGCGAGCACGCCACCCTTTCTTATTTCTCAATGTATCTTTTCTAGCAAGCCTGGCCAGTGTGGGTCAAAAGTGCAACGTCAACAGCGACTGCGTGGTTGGTGCATTCTGCAGCGCCAGTACGAGCCCGCCCGCTTGTCAGTGCTTGTCAACTCATGTGGAAATCGGGAAGTCGTGTTTCAGAAGTAAACTCCAGTTTGTATATCCACTTGGGCATGATTCAGTTTGCTGTGTTTTTGACCCCGTTTTGGACCTCCATACCCAGCTCAGTATGTGAATGAGACATGACAAGCCTTATTGCTTTCTAGTCGTGTTCCCTGGCCAACGAGGATGCAACATGAATGAACAGTGCTCGGCTGGATTCGAAGGCGCAACTTGTCTCAATAGCATTTGCATGTGTCCTCCTGGAATGAGCGCTCGGGGTCAGACGTGTCAGCCTGGTACGTGGTCATTTATCCAGTGTGCTCGTGTGCAGCATGTCAGTGACGTGTGGCACGTGGACATTGACCGTTCCTGCCTGTACCCTCATCGTGCAATACAGTTGATTATATCTTTTCCAAGATGCCCCTCAGCTTGCTCCGATCTCGGTGGCTCCTGGTCAATCCTGCGCCTCCAACGTTACGGCAGTATTTACCTGTTCTGGTGGTTCAGCATGCATTCGTGGTTTGTGCTCGTGCCCCCGTGGTCGAACCGTATCTGGCGACACGTGTGTTCGAAAGGATGGCCGCAACTCGACTAATCACATTCGACCCCGCACCACTACGCCACTCTTTAACCGATACCCTACTGAAATGCCTGGTATTCATGTTATCATTGTCGATTTGACTGCACTGATAAGGGACATGCATGATGCACGACGGGGGAGGTAAAACACACGGCGGACCGTTGGGTGAATGTTGAATGTCGAGTTTGCCTTTTGCAGTGTCACGTGTTCCGCATCGGCATCTGCATCTATCATTCTCAATTGATGACAGCCACTTACAGCTCTTTTACTTCCAGGTGCTGGTATCATTCTGTCGTCGCCTGGAAGCAGCTGCTCAGCTGGCCAACAATGCATCGGTGGTTCGGTATGCCGCAGTGGATTTTGTGTTTGCCCCGACCCAGACATGATCGTCCATAATGGCACGTGTGCATTTGGTGTGCTCAAGCCAGTGGTTACCAATGTGGTCTCCTCACCGGCAACGCAAGCACCTGCTATTCCTGCTCCAGCTCCAGCTGTGGCCCCAGTTCCAGCTCACGAACCAATCCAGCCCCAAGAACAACCTTCTACTGCATTCGCTCGCACAACAGTCTTCACTCCTGCGCCCAAGCCTCCACCCAAGTCCACTCACATCGAGACCTTTGTACCGATTCAAACCCAAACACCACCGCCATCTCAAGCAGTTTTGCCAAAACCATTTGGGCCGCCATACACAGCTATTGGACCGACCGACTACTCAGGGTATTACCTGCAGCCGGGCATTGGTTCACCCGCCCTTCCTTCGCCTATGCAGCCCCAACCACCGCTGGGCAATGCCCAATTTATGATTCCGGGAGCCCCGGGCCTTTACTTCCCCAACGGACCCAGCCAAGGCTATCCACCCGTCTACGTCCCTGAGCCCACCAACCTTCCATTATTCCCCTACGAAGAGCATGGACCAGGGTCACAAAATGTGGACACGAACCAGGTGGGATTCCAGGCGTACCCGCTTCTGCCTGGCCTCCTGCCAGCTGGAATTCGTCAAGAAAGCGGGGTGCCAGTTAATGCCAAGCCAAAGACTAAAACGCTTGGCGCCTACTCTGATAAGCCCGCCCGCATTCCTGTGGCGGCTCCTTTGGCAGCCCCCAGCAAGCAAAATGTCATTTTGGCACCACCTGGCTCCGCTTGTGGTAAGACATGGTTCGCATATCCTGGATCAACACATAAGACCGACCTTTTTCAGATGAGCACATACAATGCAGTGGCGGGTCAGTATGTCACAGAGGCGGGTGCGTTTGCAATGAAGGTCACGAAATCATCGGCGAGTTGTGTGTACATCAGCAAGGTACAAGTTGGTCACGTGGTCACGTAATCAATAAAATCAGGCACTCTTTAATTTTCAGCCACAATTGTGTCTTCGGCTGCTCCAATGGAAAGTTGCGAGTATGGCGAAATGTGCACAGGCGGTTCATTATGCGATGGTCGCACGTGTCAGTGTCCTGGGGGTACTGAAGCTAGGCAAGGTTTTTGCCAAGCAATACCCCCGAAATTATCGAGTCCGAATGGTCCTTGCGGTAATGGAGAACGCTGTGTGGGCGAATCGACGTGTAATCGGGCGAGTGGTCGATGCGAATGCCCACCAAATACGGTCGGCGTGGGTCCTCATTGTTTGCCATTGGGCCGTCTAGTGACCACGTCGCCAGTGACGCAGAAACAGAAAGAGTACGATGAAGAATCCGTGATTGCGGATCGAGTAGACGGTGCCCAACCGCAGCCACAAGTGCAACAAATTCAGTCTCAGCCTCAGCAATATCAGTCCGTCCTCCACCAACAACTCCATTCACAACAGCCCCAAGCGCACAATCCGCAACAGCCTATCCAGCAGTATTACCCTCAACAGACGCCTATCCAATCTCAACCGCAAATACAACTGCCAGCATATCAATACCAGCCAGCCCAACAGCAGCAACCCCTGCCAAAACCAGGCTTCGTTCAAAAAACCTGGACCTCAAGTGGTGTGAGTGGGGTTAGCAGGGCACCGTCCCCCACAAACAGCGCTCAGTCTCAACCCATCAAATTGATCCACTATGGGGGTTTATCAGGCCCCGATGGTCGATGCGATAATGGTCAAGTGTGTGCCGGTGGGTCGATCTGTCAGTCGGGTATTTGCAAATGCCCCGGGGGCATGACTGCCAACACGAATGGTATTTGCAAGCCCGGGGATACGAATGGGGTGGCTGGTGTGGGTAAGTGGTGGCTGATAAAGTTATGGCAGATAATAATTCTAAGAACTAAACATATGCATGGCTTCGTCTGTTTGCACTTATGAGGACAAAAAGTAATAAGAGACTATCAGCGCTCTATCTTTTAGGCGAATTTTGCGTAGAAAGTACCGTGTGCAGCGGTCAATCAGTTTGTCTGAATGGACGCTGTCGATGTCCGCCTGGGACAATGCAAACTGGTCCAACTTGCGTTCCCTTATCAGGTAATCATCTCCTTATTACTATATTCTTTTCGAAAATGCATGTTCTGGTTTTTTTAACAATAACATGCTAAAGGATATTGAATGACCGAATATGTGACTCAAACTGCACTAGAATAACTGTAGGCGCTTATAGTCTGTCTGCAGCTGACATACTCTGGTACTGACCAATTGATAACGATGATTGTTAATCATTTTATTGTGCTGCCAGGCGATTTACACCTGCGAGACGCTTTCCGCTTGATTCATCAACTCGGATTTCTCTTGCAGTTCTTCCTATCCAGAACTGCAGCATCTAACCCACATTATTGTAAGTGTCATGTGCATTTGGGACTGCAACGTAATCGATGGCGAATAATTGGGCCAGCTTGTTCTCTACTTTCATGCCTCCTGCCTTAGTTGCCTTCTAGTCTGTCTTTTTTTGCTATCCCTTTCAAGACCTTCCCTTGGTTGACCTGTTTTCCACCCCGTATGCACTTTTCCATTACGTTATGTTGCTTACCCTTCTTAGATTCCGATCGATCTTTCCGGTTTTATGGCGGCGGCGGAGGCGGAATAGCAGCTAGTGCAGACGGGAGTGATGACGAGAATCAATTACGAAGCGTGTATCGACGAGGTGGTGCCGATCTGGAAGTTGCCAACCAGGTTTATGCAAGTGATGTCATAGCCAGATGTCCGTTCGGCGAATCACCCGTGCTCGAAGATGAGACGCAAGAGACTTATCTTCAATGCAATGCATCCCGTCCATTCTGCCCTCCGGGTTCATACTGTTATGCATTCGATAAGGCCCTCGAGTTTGGGCCTTATCACTGCTGCGCTGCTGCCAGAACAACACGGAAGATTGTGCAAAGACATCTGGAGGCCTGGTTGAAAGACTAAACTCTTGTGTGAAATATTTGCGCGACTCCCATTTTTAAATACTCCATCTTAGTTAGTCTTTAGTTGATCCCTCTGTCTTATCAGTTTCCTCAATTGCATGGCATTCTTATCAGTTACCACTATCTGAATGTTCCTGCGGTCTTAACCCCGTGCTCTAGCAAATGCCAACATAGCCATTTCGGTCACCGACGACCCTAATCAAACCCCTTATCACCTTATCACCCCATGATCATAGGTCGATCACACTTCGAAAGCATGATCTGATGTGAAATTTGGATTGAACATTTGTATAAACGTATGTCGTGCATAATAAAGGCTGCATATTAAACTAAAAATTCACATTTCTTGTTATCACATCACTCTGATCACCTTATCACCAAACACAGGATCTATCTTGCCCCTCGGCGCCGTCTGCACACAAAACGATGTTTGCATTCAACGAGCCATGTGTCGCAATGGAATCTGCACGTGCCAAGATGGATACAAAGAGAACAGCGGGTCCTGTCAGCTAGCCACATCAAGACTTCTACCCAAACCAGGTAAGAAGCTTTTCTTTTATGGCACATTTGTCTCACATAGTGGTGTATGATCAGGTGAAATCTGCAAGGACAATGAATTGTGCCTTGGTAATGCTCATTGCTTGAATGGGCGTTGCCACTGTTTCCCTGGTTCCGTTGTCATAAATGACACTTGCGTAGCGGCAGGTAATGTCATGAGTGGTGTGGTGCTGTGTTGCGGTCACTGACCCTGCTTGGAGGAATATGGATTTTACTTGATTTAACGAGCTGTCCTTTTGGCTGACGTAGTCAGGTGACTTATAGCACTGTACAGTATGTATACCCCTGTGATCACTTGCACTAGAACGAGCCAGCACCCACTACCCAAACTAAACTACTTCCTTGTATATTGCTGACAAATAAACTATTCACTGATAAGAATACTAGCATATAAGTTGCTCAATAATTCTGGGTACCTAATGCACCGCCGTGAATCGACCCCCAGCTTTAATCAGACTAGCCCATGTTCTCTGGTGTGGTGTCCTGCTGTGTTACCTATCACCTAACTTCTACATCCTTTTAGTCGACCAACAGCTTTTCTCAGCCCCTGGCGATCCGTGCGTGACCATCGAAGACTGCGTTGGAGGTTCTTATTGTCGACTCGGATTTTGTGTGTGCCCGCTTGGTACGGAGAGCATCAACTTTCAATGTGTCACTATCAGTGAGTTTATCAATCAGCAATTTACTGATTTGAAACTGGACTGACTATGTTCAAGGTAACACTGGCTTTGCAATGGCTGGTCAAAGCTGTGCCAAGGGTGAACGGTGCACTGGACGATCCAACTGCCTCGACGGCACTTGTCAATGTCCTAGTGATTTGATTAACGTGAATGGTGTATGTCAATCCCCACGTAAGTACTTTTTTGTATTTTAGCAAGGCGAGCGAGTCATCCTGAAACAACATACTGCATGTATTTATAGTAAACAGGAATATGTTTGCAAGGCATACAGTACCTTTAGTGTAGTAAATATGTATATACATGTATGTCCGGTTTATGAAAGTATATTACATCAAACACAAATGTACAGTATGTGAAATACTGTGTATTGTACCTACATGAAAAAAAGCATGAGTATATAACATAGTTATCTGCTTCTACTGCGCATATAGCATTTGTACATCCGTTATATACATATTTGCCCAGAAAAGAAAGTTCTGTACTATAACTATATTTGAAAAAATGAGCTTAACGGATGTACAAATGCTATATGCGCAGTAGAAGCAGATAACTATGTTATATACTCATGCTTTTTTTCATGTAGGTACAATACACAGTATTTCACATACTGTACATTTGTGTTTGATGTAATATAGTTTCATTAACCGGACATACTGTATTGTTTGATAGTACACGAAGAGGTATATCTATTACATCGGTTATACGGTAGTCTGGCCACATGCATGCAGAAATATTGAATTCGCGCATATATTTGTGTGTGCGAGTTGGTATGGCTCACCCCCACGCCCCTAATTTTAGTCCAATCTAACAACATCGGCCGTGCCAACCACATCACTCATCCCAACTATATTTCTGCACCAGTGCAACCGGCACCCGATCTCCTACCAACTCCACCCGTGTCCTCTTTTAATCCGAATAACATATTCATACCGACACCATTGCCACCCAACATGGGATTCACTGCACCTCCAGTTGGCAGAGGCGAGACATTTGAAACGAATCCTTTGGCCAAAACGGGTCTGGCACCCGAGACCCGAATACCCCTAAGCGCACTCTTGCCCGGCCTGCCAGCCAACAACTACACAATACCACTGAGCAGCTTGATCCATCAAGGTGGAAATCGATTCACACTGCCTCTGTCAAGCGTCCTAGCATCCCAATCCCACGGGGGTAATACTGAGTTGGACTTGCGGACTATCCTGGATCATATACGCAATCAGAAACAGGGACAGCCCATCCAAGTGGCATTGAATCCAAACAATCTGCTACCACCCTCCAATTCTCCTCAGTGGACCAGTCCGAATGCACTTAGTGGGCAATGGGGCAATCAAGTGCCCTCGTCCCAGCAGTTCCCAATTGCCGACCCCTCCCAATCCCTGATGCCTATCGTGGTTGGTCATAACGAGCCACAGCTTAATCATCAGATCAAGCACATGCCCTTACCACCAGCCACCCCGGGCCAACGTTGCGAGAAGGGCCAGAGCTGCTCAGGGGGTGCGGTATGTTCGATGGGCATGTGTTCCTGTCCAGCTGGACTGAAACTTGGTGGTGGCCAGTGCGTGGCTGGTAAGCTTGTTTCAGCCACTTGCGTACGGACGTGGCCGAATTCCTTTTCAGATGGTCAGTACGTGCCTCCAGGTAGCTTTTGCACAAATGGCCAAATGTGCGTGGGTGGATCGTATTGCATAACTGGCATCTGCCTTTGCCCACCGGGTCAGGATATTGTTGGATACGAATGTCGACCAATAGGTAGAAGATAATTTTAACATGCTTTGCTTCATGCTTGAAATTTCGGTGTCCTTGTATTCTCTGTTATCATTGTTACACCCCTTGTTGCATGCTTGCTTGCGTTTGCATTGCCAATTGTTTGCATTTGTGTTTGTGCTCTCTCTCACTCTGATTATACATTTATTGCAATTTGATTGCTCTTATCAGTTGCTTGTCAGTCCGCCAGCCAAATTTGCATGGAGTATGCTGTTGTGAAAAACAGTGTGGAAAGAACCACATTGCTGATCACTAACTGGTCAAGGCATGCAGTTTACTGCCCTTATCATCATTCTGTAACAAGGTAATAATTCCTTATCAAACTATGGCTGCTACCTTACAATATCATTTTGCATCTTATCAGTGGTGATATCTCTTTCCAGTTTCAGCAGCTTTTTATTCACTGAAGCTGCAGTTGACTGAGTGTTCTTGCTACTTTTGTCATGGTCGATATGGATACATATCTGATCATTATGTCCCCTGCACGCCCTGCACACATCGTTCATTCCTCGTCCTTTCTTGCGATAATAGTACCATCTTCTGCTTCCCAGCTTCAACGGGCTTTAAAGCGGGAAAACGCAATGTTGCAAGGCGAGAACGAATAAAATCCAATAGGACCACTGTCCCATCGAGTAAGGGTCATCAGCTGATCATTTGATAGTTTCACTAAATATTGCCTTTTTAGCAATCAGAACCACGAGACCTTCTCCCATCACAGTCACGACACCAGCCCCAAGAATTGCCAGACCAAATGAACCTTGTCAAAAAGGGATTCGATGCTTGGGTGGAACAATTTGTTTCCACGATGGTCATTGTCGATGCCCACCTCCATCACGACTGAATAACGAAACGTGCAAGTATCCTGGTAAGATTATCCCCCCCCCCCCCCCCATCATCCATCTCATCTGCTCCAACTTCTCATCGTCAGTTTCCGCCGGAATTTTTTAGACATAAAATGGACATTTATCTAAATTATAAAAAAGTATCCATAGAGGACAGTTTTCTCTTCTCTCTTTCAGATCCACATACATGGTTCATCCATTAAGACTCCTAAGGGCCCCCTAAACACACCTGAAGTATCAAGAGGCTTCTCTCACTTCCACAATCACACAAACCCACCGAAGTCTGAAGGGGCCTCCACAAAATACCCCTTATCACTGATAGAGAAAGCAACAGGAATGGAACCGACTTTTAAAGGAGTCGACTAGAATCATACGAGCCATCCATGGTGGCAAGCTGTGGCAACATATGCTTCCCTTTCAGAGCAGCACGCCCGCCCAGTGAACAGGACCAGTCTCCTGGTTTCCACGCGTCGTTCCAACTCGTGCCCCCTTCCAGAGAACGGTACCCAGTGCCAGTTGCCGCACTGCTTTTGCTCCCGTACTGGCAAAGAGCCGCCAGGTGACCTTACCCCGCTCGAAACACCACAATTCGTCATCTTGACGTTCGATGATGCAGTCAATGCCAATATTTTATCACCTTATCGATACTTATTTGACGATGATAGGTTTTTGAACAAGAATGGGTGCCCATTGCGCGCGACTTTTTTCGTTAGTCATGAGACCACCGATTACAGCGATGTGCAACAATTGTATTTGGATGGCCATGAACTGGCTTCAAATTCGATCACGTAAGTACCGGTAACTCATTGGAGGGTCCAGATGGTTGGGGTGACACACTGGCTGATTGATTGCAAATGGATCGATATGGATCAAAGTCATCACTTTTAGCCTTGATCAATATTTGGTCATTGTGCAGTAACAAAATTAGTAGTTGATCGCTCTGTACCAATCGATAATCCAAGTGAGAGGATCAATAACCAATCGATCTGCATGAGATCGATTCTTTATTGATCTGTACCAAGTCGATGGTTGATTTGCGTGTGTGTGTGATAATAGTAGAAATCTGATCGCCCTCATATTTCAGCCACCAAGATCTAAGTGGTGAGCGTATGGAACGATGGATCGAGGATATTGATGGCCAGCGACGCATCATGGCTGCCCTAGGTGGTGTCGATCCAGTCGATATCATCGGATTTAGATCACCTCAGCTCTCAATGGCTCTAGACGCACCCTTTGAAGTAAGCGCACTCTGATCGTGTAACATTGTGTTAGAAGCATTCCCTGGCTGGGAGACGTAACCACTCCGATTGATGTTTCAGCGGCAGGTATAGTCGCGAGACTTGCCCCTTCTTTCTCAGACAGTTCAGTCTCTCATATCTCCCACCGCCTGAGTGCTCTGGCTACAATAGCCTATCTTGGAAATAGAGCAGTCCAAATGCTGTACCTTATGCCTTATATGGGCCTATGAGCACCTTACGTACTCGGAAGCATGTGGTTTCACCTTGGTTTTTCATTTCAGATGATGCAAAAAGCTCAATTTCTGTACGATAATTCCATGTCGGCCAATCCGGGCGTAGACCAGGGCCCCTACTGGCCTCAGACCCTCGATTACAATCTTCCATGGGAATGTCAAAACTCGCAATGCCCCTCGCATAAATTCCCTGGCCTTTGGGCCATCCCCTTGAACCAGTTCTTCAACGGGCCCACCCTGACCGACCCCTCCTCTCTATCCAACACCAAAGACCACGAGGCGTACATTCGAGGGGCCATGATTCGTGCCACCGTCACTGATCAGGAATCAGAAGAGTCATTTTATCGATTACTCAATCAAAACTTCCTTCGCGCCTACCAAACCAATAAGGCCCCCTACATCCTGACCCTGGACGGTGACCTGGCACACACCATCGCCAATAACGGTTCCATACGCGCCCTCGATCGATTCCTAAGCCAAGTGGCTCAAAAACCAGATGTATGGTTCATCACACTGAGCCAACTCTTGGATTGGATGAGATCACCAACATCGATAAATCGATTGATCAATTTCAAACCGTTCTCGTGTCAAAATATCTACGAAATCAGACAAGCCAAGACCCCGCCCATGTGTCAACAACCCAATCGATGTTTGTACAGGACCCGACGACTGCCCAAGCTCCGTCACTCGTTCAAGACCTGCGCCCAATGCCCGCGCTATTATCCTTGGATCGATAATATGAACGGGCAATAATCACTGGTCTTTTATTGATCTTATGCTTTTTTGTTGAAGTGTTTCGATTTGGCGTATGCAGAATTTCTGCTTATAAAAAGTACTACTTGGCAGCTCTCCACTCTACCTTCATGACCATGCTTATCTACCACAACTACAAATCAGGCCAAGAAAGCACACAAAACAAAACTATAAAAGCCATACCACATCACACTTTACGTTACAATATACATTTAGATAAAGTACGTACACTAGAGCTGCTCTTTAGGGCAAGACGGTGCTACCACTACCAAGACTTCCAAAATCAGACCAGAGACGAGTACAACCAAAGATAACAGCACATTTTGAAAACCAAGCTTGATAAGACCGAGTAAGTGTGCAAAAAAGCGAAATTAATAAAATACAGTTCGATAACAGTAAGCATTTCAGAATAAACGATAAGAGGGCGGATATTTGAGTAAAATCGATTGTTTGAAGAGCTTGGCCACGTGGAACCAGCCCAACTGCTCGTAAAGCTGAAACGAGAAAGAAAGGATGGATTCAGATCAATCACCACAAAACATTGTTCAAGCCAAGGAGTTCTTGACAATTCTGTGTTGAGGAGGAGGATGCGGAAATGGGGCTGCTTCCTAATATAAGAGGAAATTTCTAAAATGCCCTTGCGCTCGAGTGGGTTTAAGGCGAGCGAAAGAGAACTATTGATCTTCCCTGACTGTGAACCGTCAGCCCCTCGGACTAATGTTTCAGTCGCAAGAGTAGTCCTAGACCCTCTTGCTCCAGTTGAAGTTTTTGTGGGCCATATTTTCCCCAAGGCTTGGTTACACAAGGAAAAATGCACGCACTCTAATATGACTTAGCCCAGGCTGAAAAATAGTGTCCTCATCATTATTTCCCATCTGTCTCCATCGCGAATCGCTCTGAAGATATGAAATACATAGGACCAGGGGGGTTTCGATTTGGGCACCAGCCAGCAGCAGTTCACCCTTTCAGTATAAGCCATATTGCCTGTGCCATTACTCCTTCCTATAGGGCCTTCCTGGCGCTAGACCCAACAATCTTAAACGACTACACCACAGCCTAAGACTGCTGCTCTGTTTGTTACTAGGAATCGTAATCTCCCGCCTCGGGCATCACCCGCCATGCTTTTAGTCTAGACTCAGGATACTCTCTCTCGCAGACGGAGGGAGAAATACCCCGTTCCCCTGAATTGTCACAGCATGCTAAACCATTAGGTCCCATCATAAAATCGTAAATATTTTCTACCTGACTGAACATTTCGGGTACCCTAAAACGCCACTAAAAAAATTTCCAGGCCTGGAAGGGGGGAGAGCCCCTTTGCTTCATCCTGCTACAATGACTCACACGTCTGACAATTATTACGTAAACTAACGGTGACTGACAGAAACGCTAGCGTGCTTCGAGCCAGCGGTGTCTGACACCCCCCCCCCAGGTTCATCATATAGATGCAGCCGCTGGCACAATCAATACGTTGCCTTACGGCCAGGTCCAGTCAGGCCCCAACATACCAGCTTGCTTAGAGGACATCGAACAGCTGACCCGCCACCGTACAGAGAAACGCCAGCTCCTTCTCTGCCCTAAAAGAAACCAGACCCTTACCTCCAAGCACATTTGGTCCAGCTCCTTCATCGATTTGTCTTCCAAAGCCCTTCGGATGTAACTTAATGCACGACCGTAGTGTTTGTGAGCCACGGCTTGTTTCGCGCAAAATGACACAGCCTGAAAAGATTCCACCACATTCGCCATTCTAATTGTCAAGAGGACCCCCAGGACAAAAATGGCCACTGACTTTTCCCCGGCACTCCCCTCTCCTTGAAAGAAGAAGTTTGAGCACCCCAAACTACTTTAGACGGTCCCTGTCCACCCCAACACACCATCCCACCATGACCCTTGCGGCAACAAGAACCCACCTTCAAATCCGATGGATCCACAAACTTCACCAACTCCACAAAGACGTCATCAACCGACTTCAAGTCCACTTCAGGCGTCTTTCCGCGTTCCACCTCAACTTTAAGTTCCGCTTCAGCAGCGCCGTTCTCCGACACGGAGTCACCTGGCTTTTCAACTTCTCCATTCTCCACCGATGCAGGTTCACTCGATACGCTCACCTTCGCCACGACCGGTGCCAAATTAGGTCTCGTTTTCATAAAAGATGCCGGAACATCTCCATCTGGCAACTGCACGAAAACCAGCTCAACCAAGGCCGTGCCCTTCGTTGTCAATGCCTCGATCAGAATCGATTTCATTTTTTCATTTTCTCTAAAACATGGACTTTTTTGTACAATGCACAAGCTAGCCCTAGCATCACCCCTTACGCCTTGTTACTAGCCGCATCCTCTGACAAATCCAATCGCGCTCCGATCGATTTCAATAAAGAGTCCGAATCGATACGATTGATTATCTTATCAGCTGTTTCAATGATCAATGCGCCATTTTTCGATGCACCCTGAAATAAGAATCTTTGTTACCCCCACCCAACCAGCACTCAGTCATTGCATACCCTCTCCGCCAAAGCTCGCATTCTCGCTTGCAACAAAGGCAGATGCTCAGGATACGAGACCAGCAATTCGTTGTATATCGAGGTCGATTCCGATTCGTCCAATCGAGACAGCCAACTGGTTTTGAAATCCCGCATGGCTTCTGAAAACTCCCCCATTTTTCGAGCATACCACAACTCGGGCATAAACCCACTTACCTTCGAACAATTTCTTTTTATTCCTCTCCACTTTCATCGCCCCACTCCCACTACTAGTCGACGAACTCCTCGTGGATTTCTTTGGCGGATCGACCAATACGTAGGTGACGTTGTACTGGCTCACCTTCTTGCCGCATTCATCTTTCGGCAACGTCATCGATCCGCTCAAGTACCAACCAGTACCAACTCCTTTGGGCAATCTAAATCATAAAATCGATTTCAATTTCTATTCATTTATGATAATCTAATCCATCAATTCTTACTTATCTTCGGCCAATCCCGATAAATACAACGAGGTCGATGCGCCCGGCGCCAATACAGTGGAACTGTACTTCTTTCCATTGGGCATTACAGCCGCATTCCAACTTCCATAAACTTCAAGATTAATCGTATTGGCCAATTTGTACTGCACAACAATTACCAAATCTTTCATTTTTTCCAACATTTCCTTCTCGTCATATCGTAACTGCAATAGCACGACGTAATCGCCTTTCTCCAGTTTCGTTGAATACTGAAGTAAAAGCAAATGAAAAAAGTGAGATACTGCAGCAGCAGAGGAAGGACATACTCGATTCGGGAACGCATCACCACTGAACATATATTGCCGATAATTACTGAATACCATCCACATCTGACTCTCGAATACATTCTCGTACAGGAAATCCGATAACCACGGCACAGTCGCCGTCACATCGCAACTTTTCAATACGGAAAAATTATATCTGAAACGAACACCCACTATACCCTTTCTCAGCCAACCCAGACATGATTAACCACTTACGTCAAGACCAACTGGTAAGCTTGTCGCCCATCCTGAAACAAGTCCCGTGGACCAAGCGCCGTCAACTTGGCGTCCGATGGCCTAAACATAAACTCAGCATCAGCTGCAATTCGTCAACTGTTCAACAGTAGCCGCCGTCGTCATCATCAGTGCCAGTAATAACATCTCAGTCGTGATCAGACATGCCTGATGACCGTCTGATCGACTCTCACCAATCAGATCTGAAAGGAGCTAATCTAATAGATCTGATCACTGCCTCATCACACCTGATCAGGTCTGATTACAGCCAGATCACATCAGATCACCGCCAGATCACATTTAATCACCGCCAGAAACCATCTGATTAAAGTTCGGTCAGGTCTGACCAATACCTCATCAACCAGATCACTAAGTTATCAGATCTGATCAGATTACCGACGGATCAAATTTTAGCACTGTCTCATTCGACTTGTTTATTCATTGATCGGACCTGATCACTGGCTGGTTGGTGATCAGCCCTAATGCTCCGGGATAACACCCGATTACTGATCAGAACATACCTGAGTGGTTGGCAAGCGTGTCTCAGCGTGACCAAAGGTGACAATTCCTCGTAATGCAATGGCGACACCACGTCCAGCTTGACTATCGAGTCTGAGCTCATCTAAAACATTCAGATGATCACCCCGATAAATACTGCCCACTCCAAACACCTACCATACTAACATCCGACGTCGTAAGTCTCAATCCATGAAACGAGACGCTATAACTGGCAATCACATCGCCCAAGCTCGACCACCATTTCGTAATGCACAATTCCAAAGTGTATCCGCCAGTCACACAAAAACTGTGTGTTGTCTCTCCATTTTCGGACAAAGTGATAACCTTAAAGGTCAGCAGTTACTATCCTCACATTTCATTGTTGCACTATGTACTTAAAGCGGAAAGACACGACTGCTGCTGGTTGATTTGACCTATGATCTGCTATTGGCCTGATGTGAGTCCATCCACAAACCCAGGATGCAAGATCATGCTTACAGAGTATCGTGGATCGTGGCCTAGCGGGTTAAGGCGCCTGCCTCTTAAGCTGGGTGCGCACTTACAGGGAAGGGTTCCACTCCCGCCTGAGTACAAAAGATTGTTAAATATGTGTTGCTTAGCCCTCGAGCGCGCTGTATGGTGCTTGGCTAGGAATAAAGTTTGACGACAGTACGCACCCGACAAATAGTCATGTTCCGTCCATAGCCAGTCACTAGAGCTACTGTACTGATGAGCCAGCATCCCTACTGTAACCACCCATTGATCCTACCTTGTAACACTCGGTCGCTCTATAACTTTTGTTTGGCAATAACTGAACTGTATGAAAGACGAATCGACTGAATTTTTCGCTATCCTTGCTTTGAAACTTCAGCACTGAAAAGCACCCATCGTAGTCAATCAGACACGCACAACCTACAAAATGCTTACCTGCCCAATCCGCACCATCCGGCACATGGATAAAATGTCTACGAGAAAATGCCGGTTTGAACGCCACTTTCTCAAAATTCATCGTATAATGTACGACGTCGGCCACCATCTCAGGAACGATCACATTAATCGGAACTCGAAATACTGGACCCAAATCACTGCAGTCAGATTCGTAAGCAACGATCTAAAAAAATAAATCTTCGTAAGAGGCAAGACAGAGGAAACGGCTGGGCATTGAACCCGCACCAATGGGTTCTAGTCCGTATACTAACCATTTATACTTGGAAACATTTCAGCTCCTTTTTTTGAAAAAACTGTTAATCGAATGATGACCAAATTGACTTACCTCCGTTTTATGCATACTATTCTTAGACAATCCCCTCGGATCGACTTTGACTGTAATTTGTCGTTGCTGATTCATCAATTCCAAATTGGAGGGTAATTCCACCCAAGGGGCTGCGCATCTCAAAGCCAAATGTTTCTCAAATGACACTTTCTCTTCGTTGGCTAAAATGTTTTAAAATTATTCATAAAACTCACTTACATTACAACAAAACAAATCTTACGACAATCGTCTTTAAAAATTGGTTCCACAGAAATGTGAAATTCTTTGGGTCTTTGCAGTTGATGCAATTCACGCAAGTAGACGCCTCTGCCTTTCCCATCTACACTTATCGAATATCGCACATTGTGCTGCAATACCTTATTGTTCTTGACGAGGTAGTCGAAGGTCGGTTCAACCTGCAATCAAATGATCAAGAATGTATAAGTCCAATCAATCATTTCAACCTGATCGATCAGTGATCATGATCACGACCACATCGACCGTTGATATTGATTTGATCGATCATCTTGATCTGACTGATCGAGTTCATCAAAGTATGTACTCGATCAGCCAGAAGATGAGAATCGATCTGGTCACACTTCTCAACCCCTCACATAACTCACCTGAATCAAACCGTATCCAACGGAGAACGCATCGTAACCTGGCACTGGCACAGCCGTATTTTCCAGCGCAAGGCGTACGCTACTTTGCGAATAGGGAACTCCTTTTTTCTTCAAGCCGGACAGAATACATGCTATAAAACAAGGATTTTCTGTACACACGTAGTGGTCCAGAGTGTTTGCACTTACCCAATGCACCGGCCACATGGGGCGAACTCATCGAGGTACCATTTTGCAACTGGCTTCCTTTCAATGTCCAATTCGGCACGCTGGTTATTGCACCACCTGGTGCACTCACACTCACACCGACGTGACCATCCGTTCTATAAAATGGTCTGATGGCCAGGCATAAAGTCACAAAACACCCACCAAAGGTTATTTACGTTGGGCCTCTCGCAGACCACGAATACAGCATGGGCGGCAACTTTTCTCTCAGCGAATATAATGTCGTCATCATTTCTGGCGACAGGTAAGCACCGACACCTACAAGAGACAAAGATAGCGCCACACCCTGCATGGGCAGACAAAACTTAGCCAGTTGACTCAAACCTTGAAAAGGATCCCGGCGCCACCCCCTACCCCTGTGGTCTTATGTAACCTGCCCTCCCTCCCTCCCCCCCCCCCCCCAAGATGATGGATTAGGCGCCATCTCAAAATAGCCCTTTCTGGTCAGAAGTAAGAAGGCGTCTAATCAGACGCTGTCAGACGTCGAATCAGAAGATTTTGGTCTGAGACACCTTCTGACCAGAAGGGGTATTTCGAGATGACGCCTTAAAAGAAAGAGTGGATTCTCCATCTCTACCACATATTAAAAAACCAGAAATCTTCAGTATTTCTTTTTGTTTTCTAGTCAAAATTTAAACATTTAACAAACAAATTAGATCTTGCCCATACATGACAAAATCAAGAGAAAACTTTCACGTACCAATACACGCACTGGACGTGCCACCAGGACAGCCCACCGTGCTCAGACAAGGCCCATTATTGCCTGCCGACGAAACGAACAGAATGCCGTGCTTGTAAACAGCTTCTTCGATGGCCTGATTAATTCTCCTGCACAAAAATAAAACATCCATCAATCCCTACGAGCCTCGCTCACAATCAGTCACCGCCTTACCCAGAATTCGGCCAATGGGCAGCTTCTCCGTAACTATAATTAACAACATCCACGTTCATCTCGATACACTTATTGATCTGAAAACAAGAAAATGTCATTCCCAAATAGAACAAAGGACTCGAAGGGACTGTGATATAATGTCCATCTGCCAGTTCTGAATAAATTTTTTGAATCTTTTGATGCGAAAAAGTAGATATAGTTGATTCTATGGGAAATTTGACCTTAACGAGTCGGTTGGTCATCATTTTCCTAGTGTTTCGTCTCGCCCTTAAGAGTGCCCTGCCATGAGATCGGGTAATAAAAGCCGAAAAAGTCGAAACTTTTGCGTACAGAGCCGGCATAAGAATCCACACCCCCCTATGTTGAAGGAAAAAAGTGAAGTTACCGCTCTAACTAAAGCTGTTCCAGTCTCCATCGACCTCAGACGTGAATCACCAGTTATCAAGACTACGACTTGCGCCCCAGGCGCCACTCCATTGCGTTCAGGCTCTTGAGGGAAATTGGCTGCCGCAATCGAAGCTACATGAGTACCGTGGCCACCTAGAACAAGCAAAAACGATAATATAAGATAAGAACTACTCAAAAATGGAGGCCTTACAGCAAGTAGTGGCTATCTCCAACAAATTGCCATTATCGTAAATATTCACAGTGAATGAAAGCATATCTGAAATTAAAAAATCACTAGTTCAACTTTTCAAAAAATCCTAACCCTACCTTGACTAGAAAACCGGGCGCGTTCTCGATTTTCTCGGTAACTGCTCAGCAGAACACAAGATTCCAGCTTTCCTCGACCAGACGTATCGATACAGGCTCTAAAAAACGGGGTCAGAAAACCAGTATGGCATGTCAGAATATGGAAACCCCCGCCAGACCAGTCTTCGCTTACTGCCACGTTTTGCCATCATGAAAGACTAAACAATCCAAAATCGGACCACAATCGTGATAATCTCGTTCCAATGTTTTCAAAATATCCGATTGAGCAGTCAAATCTTCTTTTTTCCATCGCAGCTCCTATGTAGATAAAACAAGTCAGAAATCGACAGCTCAGTCAGCCTGGACCCTGAAGTTTATCTCACCAATTCCTGCGGATTCGTTCCATGTTCCTTATCGAATGCCTCGATTTGTCTTTGCACATCAGCGACTGCCAAACGATGTAATGGATCCCACAATTTCTCTTTTCCTTCTTTCTACAAACGTGAAGTGGACAATAAAAAACCAATAGAATGAAGCGTTTGAATCTTACTCGGACACGTTCTCGCAAATTCACAGGATACAGTTCGTAAATATCTTTCAAACCAAGATGATATTTTCCTGTGGGATTCGTCCAACTTGAAGGAATCTGAAAGAATATCAAGGATGAGCGTCTGAATTAGCACTGCCTAGAACGGAAAACTACAAAGATTGCTAAAGTCAGGATTCAAATAAGAAACCTTGCTTATATCATTTCCCTGATCGGAAAACGTGTATAGCCAATTTACCTTTAATTTTCGACCACTGAGGCCTGCGAGAAAGCCATCTTCCGAAACAGACCTTACGGTTGATGTGTCCACATCACCAGCCCCACTACAGTTGACTATGTCGATGATTTTCGGCTTTCCGTCCGATGTGACCTGAATATGACAATATTTAAAAATTTGCTTTGAATAAGTATGATGTAAAAGCAAAAAAATCTAAATGGCGAATACAGAACGGTCATGTGCGGAGGTACATATGCAGATACACTAACTATACCAAGCAGCTACGGCCAACCAACGTACATACCTGCATTCCTGGCGCCGCTGGATCCACCCCGGTATCCAATATTGCAACGATCGTTCCTCGGCCATCGAACTGAGGATATTTTCGTAAAAATTCCGTCACACCGGTTTCTGTTTTCGGCAGAAGTTGGGATACGGGGAAAATGGAATCGCTCACATCTTTCGGCGGGCTAACCGATTTCGATCCATTTTTCCTGTCTTCATGGCTGTCATCTTTCATAAAATTCTTTCCGTTTATCAAAGACGATGGATTAACTGCATAAACTATCTCCTTCGCCGCCATCTACCTACTCCACACTACTCTGACTCTGCTGACCTACTGACATAAAGTTTGCTCCACTTATCGGATACCAAGTTCCGCGGTCGAAGCAGACAATTTGCAATAAGCAGGAAGTTTAGGCGCCAATTTAAATTTTGTGTTGGAATGCTGCAGTGTTGACTAAGGTTGCTAGGGAACCATCACGATGCGAATGCTCATTACTGGTTCACTTCGTTTTATTCACACCAGCCAAACGTGACAAAAATGAGATTTAAGATATCTGTTGGCAGAGAACCAAAGCACAAGGATTTTGCAACTGCTGTTGGCTGGTCGACCAGTGACGAGCTGTTGTCCGTGGGCGATGACCACCAGTTACTCAGGTGGCAGTTGGCATCGGGCGAGGACGTGCAACAGTTGGCTGTGCTGCCCGACAATGTTTTCGCCACTGATCTGCACTTCTATCCTCGTGGTTTGGGTGGTGCGTCGCGGAAAGGTGGTGGCGGGACTGACCTGTTCGTGCTCTCCTCAGCGGAAGGTATGTTGGCGTAACGCCTTGTGTGCTGTAACAACGGAGAATAGTTGTTTTTAGGCAAGTTTTATCTGATGTCGAAATCTGGTCGAGTGGAGAAGGCGGTCGATGCTCACCACGGGGCAGTGTTGTCGGTTCGATGGAGCTATGACGGTGCCAGTTTGCTGACAGGTTAGCTATGTCGTTCGTATCTAGATGGACTGTTTCAGTTTATTTGCCCGACAGTTTGCTACATTAGCGCCCTATAGTTAGTTTATCGCACCTTCTCATGACAGTTCATCTCTATCACCTTATCAATTCACCCCGAGTCGCCTTATCAGTTCACCTGATCGTCCTGTCAGTCCACCATGTGCTGTCTTATCAGTGCACCACTTCGCCTTATCAGTTAATCATGTGCTACCATATCACTTCACCCTTACCGTCGTATCAGTTTTCCATGTGTAAACCGTGAGCCTTATCCGCACACCCGATCCCTGTATCAGTTTATCATGCGCTGCCTTATCAGTTCCCTTCATGTCACCTCTTCATGGCCATATCAGCCTATTGCTTCGCGCAATGGTGATCTAACCAGTCCACTCTCTGACAATGAGGCCAGTCATTCTGTTTCAGTGGGCGAGGATGGGTCCGTGAAAATCTGGTCTCGCAGTGGTATGCTTCGTTCGACCCTGAGTCAGAACAGCAGTCCTGTCTACGCCGGGTGTTGGTCGTCCGACAACAACCAAGTTCTGTACTGCTGCGGGACCAAGCTAACTATCAAGCCGCTGCAGGCCAATGCTAAACCTAATCAATGGAAGGCCCACGATGGAGTGGTCCTCAGCGCAGACTGGAATCCGTCCAGCAATCTGATTGTGTCGGGCGGCGAGGACTGCAAGTACAGGGTAGGCAGATGTTGGGCCATGGGGGGGGGGGGGGGGGGGGGCCCCGGGCATCACATGACACGATGAGGATTTGTGATTGGATGATCGATAATCTGGGATAGGTGCTGGATTTGTCAGTTGGTCTTGGCAGTCTGAGGTCTCCTAGATCTTTTAACACAACAAAATGACGTAATTAGACTTATCGATAAAAATTCTTGATCAGACCTTATCTCTGATATCATATCACTGATCATTTTGACTGTGCCATCGATAGATATCTATCCCTTTTAGGTCTGGGACACTTACGGCCGTCAGCTGTACGTGTCCAGTGCGCACGAGTTTCCAATCACGGACGTGGCCTGGTCGTTCGATGGCGAATTGTTCACTGTGGCCTCGTTTAACACATTGCGACTGTGTGATAAGGCCGGGGTGAGTACGTAAGTGATAACCCTGTCTTTCCTTATACTAGTCAATTCCATCCACAGTGGTCGTACTCACTGGACAAGCCCCAGACTGGTTCGATCATGAATCATGCTTGGTCACCAGACGGAATGCAAATAGCTGGCGCCTGCGCCAATGGCCACATCGTATTCGCCCACGTGGTGGACAAGTGAGATAGCCTTCGAGCCCTCGAAACTGCTCACTCGACCTGCACTATTTATAGACGGGCTGAATGGCGGCACATGGAAGCAGTGCAGACCAAGCCGAAGACTATCGAAATCCGAGATGCCACCAATGTGGAGGCCAGGGACAAATTGGAAGTACGCGATCGTATCGTCAAGTTTGCACTGGGATGGAACCACGTGGTCGTGGCCACGTCTGTCCAATGCTACATCTACAAGTAAGCCATCGTGGGGTTGTGACAATGGTGGAAAAGAAATAGTGACTGTTTCAGCTCCAAGAATTGGAATACCCCTATCATATTTGACTTGAAGGAGGGTAGCGTATCATTGATCACCTTATCACCTAAGTAAGTGCGCCTTGTCGTAACAGTGCTCTTATCAGTTGCTGCATCGAAAGATCTCTTATCAGCTGGCTTCTGGTTTCTCATCAGTCGTGTGATTGATAGCACACACTACAACCCTGGCTCTTAGACTCTGAAAAGCGGTATTCACCGCCGCGGGAGCATGCCTTGCAACGCCACATGACAAAGGCATGCCGCACTGTACAGCAATTGCAGTGGCGTTACCACAGTATACCTCAGAGCGGTTACTGTAATCGCACTCAATTATGCACACATACAGTATCAGCAGCAGCAGACAGCGATTAGAGCAAACCAGCTGAACAGCTGCACGGTACACAGGCAGATAGCGGTCACAGTAGCCTGCTCTATCAGCAAACGACAACAGTTACAGTAAACAAGGTCGCCAGCTGCATGCAGCAGTAGCTCACAGCCAGCAGTCTATAGCAGGTAGTTGTTGCAGTGTGGAAAACATTCCGTTAGTCCTTACTTCCTTACTCCCGCACGTTCCTTGCGTGATTGCGCTCTTTCGGCAAAAGATAAAACGGATAGTGCATGAGGAAACTGTGCAACCGCCATCCCCACACTATGTACACTGTAGCATGCCTCTGCAATGCATTTAATGGCATGCATGCTCATGACGCGCGCACGTACGGTACGTACACAGTAGGTACTCATAATCACTGCCGTGTTGCTACTTGGCTTCACTGAACATTCTGCAGACAGTCGTATCAGCGTGTGCATGCCCTACAGTCCTCACTTGATTCCCATTCCAGCAATTTCCTTCTGGTCGATGGGGGCAGTGTCCATATTTACGAGTATGGGGGGCGTCTCCAATGCACCATCAAGTATTCGGCCATGCGTGCTGACTTACTTAACGAGAAGACGAGCAGTCTTTCGAGCGATGCTCTGGCCATTCGTGATAAGGCCGATGAAAGGCGCGTTTATCTCTTTGACCTCGAAAATGGTGGCAAGCCAATTGGTGATGGCAAAATCGTACATTCGGTAAGTTACTGCCCCAGGTCAGTGATCAGTGAGGTGGTGAGTCCACATGAACCAATCACGTAATAGTGATATGAAGTCCATCGGCGAGGATTGAGCCAGCTTGCTAAACCACTCACATCGGACACCACTCCCAGAGGCCGAGGTTAAGCTCTGTGGTGAAGTGACGAAACTCACTAGACACACTAAAAATATGGTCAATGGAATAAGTGATGAATACACTGATCTGACGCTCGCAATGTTAGTTGGTGTCTGATGACCTGGAGTCACTGTCACAATCATTTTGAAACATGCCATTACTTTTAGCAAGAAATATTAGAAATCGCATTGGATCGATGCGGTTCATCGAGTGAACGGAAACTGGCTTTTATTGACAAGAACAACGACGTATTTCTGTGCCAGACGCGTGTATATGGCAGTAAGCAGAAGATTGCCAAATTGGGTAAGACCTTATAACCAGATGAAAAAGAGATAAGATACTTTCAAAATCATGCTCCATGGTCACTGATGTCTTATCATAATATGAAAGAACTGTAGACACCTTCAAGACCATGCTTTCCATGACCACTGATATCTTATCACAGACTAAATGATGACCTATAATCTCAAGGTGATCGTTATAGGATCGATGGTCCGCAATATCCAGTTCAATGACACCACAAACATCTTAGCAGGTCTGCAAGACAATAAGATTATCGTCTGGTGTTTCCCATCGGCAGCATTCATTGATAAGGAGCTGTTGCCGAGGACAACTATTCTAAAAGAAAGCACCACGTAAGTGCGCACTGATAAGGACCCTATGCATTTTGTTAAGCGGTGGTCTCATGCTGTGGTAGTGATAAGCCATATAAGGTATTGAATATTGATATCCTTTATGTCTGAACCAGTGATATTATCACCCAGCCCATCTGCAATGTGTCTCTTATCACTGTTACTGCCCCTGTTTTTTACGACATGACAGCGCTAGAGCGCACTGAAATCAGCACACATACTCGTCGAAATCGATCAAGTATAACAAGGCCGTATCTTTCAGAGACTTCGGCAAGCACCCATCCTTGGTCAGTTTCCTCGGGAACCATATCACTGTTCGTCGCAGTGATGGATCACTGATAACGATGGGCATAGCTCCATTCCCGTCCACCTTGCTCGGCTATGCTGAAAAGAGCAAGTGGGACGACGCTCTGCGTCTGTGTCGCCATGTTCGCGTATGCTTTACATCACATTTCCCGCCTTATCACCCTTATCAATCTTATCATTTAGGATGAAAATCTGTGGGCCACCCTCGCTGCTGTGGCTGCTTATGCCAGAAATTTGAACACAGCTGAAATCGCATATGCTGCCATCAATGAGGTAGGGAGACCCCAATGCTTATCAAAAACTCTGCAGTACCAGATTATTGGTCATCATTTTGTCAATATTCTAGGCAGAAAAAGTACAATTTTTGACTGAGCTGCGTCTCATGGGTAACAAGGATGTTCGGAATGCGGAAATGGCATCATTTTGTGGCAATATTCTGGATTCAGAGAGCTCTCTTCTTCAAGGCGGTCACATATTCAGAGCCATCATGCTCAATGTCATGCTGTACAAGTGGGACAGGTACAAGTTTCCGGTGTCTTCTAGTTCAGCACACAAAGTCTACAAAACACTCTATCCTGAGCTCCTGGTCATCGGGGGGGGGGGGGGGCTGAAGCATCAGCTCGACGGGTTACTGCCTCGCCTGATAAGACTGTATCTGCCAGTCAAAGAGGGCGGGCAAACACACTGCTCTGCTCTGTGTGCAAGGCAGCCAAGTACACAACCTTCCCCATAGGCCAAACACGCCCATTACAGACTACAAAGTCAGCAGTGCCAAGAAGACACTACAGCTGCAGTAGCACAGAGCGGCTATTGTAATCACTGTAATGTCAGCAGCAGACAGTAAGCCAGGTGCCTCGCCCTAGGATAGACTAGAGCCGACCACCAGAGCCGATAGGCGCAGATAAGTTCATCCACGCCTAGCACAGCAGCTCACACCAAATCGCTGTGTAGTAGTATCACTGGGCGGGGCAAACATTCAGTCAGGCTCCTGAGCTGTTCACTGCCACCCCCCCCCCCCCCCCAGCCTGCACCATGACCAGGACTCTGTTAAAACAGATGCACAGTAGGTCATGGCATTGCTCATTCATGCTTCTCTTATTGCCCGTGGGGAGGGGCTGAAAACACTCCCAAGTACTCACTCCCACTTTCGAGTTTCAGAGCACTCGAATTGGCCACGAAGCACAAGAACCATCTCGACGTGGTCTTGGCATATAGGCAACGCTACTTGGAGGAAATGGGCAAAAAAGAGACGATTACTCGATTCGCACAACTTGCCAGCGAGGTAGGCACCAGTCTACTTCTCTGCACCCACTTAACGCTGCTGCTTCTAGCACGACATCGACTGGGACACTGTCCAGGACAAGGTGGAAAGGGAGTATCAGAAAGAGAAGATCAAGTGATCTTACTGATGGCATTGCACCACACTGCATCTACGCACGCTATCATCATCACTTTACTCAACATGACCACTCCAATAAAAGCGAAACAAAAACATCACCCGCGGCTGCAAAAGGTCAACTCAACTTACTGATAATAATCCTTATAATTCAACATTGCAATTTCAAAATCCTAATCAGCGGACCATGCGGAATGTCCCCCACGGTCCAAACCCAATCCCGTTCCTCAAAGTGCACATTCTCTTACGAAATATAGTAAACACACAATAACCCAACCACGAATGAAAACTCTACCATCCTAGCCACCCCCTTCGCCACACGTTTTATCACCAACCTTTATTTCACACCACGATTTTCCAAGTCCTTCACGCGGTATATGCGCACTAACCAGTGTTCAGTCGTGTACGCCTCCTCCAGGTAGTCCAATTCGAAATCCTTATTCCCAATTTCCACGTTGCGAACACGATCGAAGCCAGTCGGACGTCCTGAACAGCATACCACTGCCTCATTCACGCACGACAACTCACTCGAAACCAGCACTTACCTTGCTCCGTGTAAACCTGACCAAAACGGTAATAACACATCTTGTACATAAGGCAGTTGAGTAGGACTGGCGAGCCTTCTCGATCAACACGGAACTCGCCCGACGATGTGTAATAGTCGTTCTCATGAATGTGCTTGCCTTTATCTGTCGAACCACCAATGCGAACCATCCACAAAAACTTGTTAATATCTGTAACAGCGCGTGATTCAGGGCCTGACGCGATACTGCTGTAGACAGAGTGAGGGTACACTCGTCACAGATAGACATCACCAGAACAATTGTCAGAAATCTCCACCCTCATATCTCATCCGAAGAACGCCCTGGAGATTGCCAGTACCTCCTTCCACCCCAAATGCATTCAATCATTGAACTCCATCCTAACAACCACTACCTGCTCAAGACCTCCGCGTCACCAAACCCATCCGTTCTTACCGTCTGAAGAATACCCAGTCAAGCCACCGAAAATGACCAAGACATAATCCACATCCAATTCTCGCATAATCTCGTACGCCTTCTCTTCGGGTGATGACATGGCCTGCAACGATTCCACATTCAACCTCGACCCACAACCCAAGCCAGACGCTATTTACCTGACCAACACGAGAGATGTGAGTGTTGTTCCAAGTGTTATTATCAACCAAGATCGTACGATTAGCCATGGCCGTAATTTGGTATCCGTAATCCCACCACGACATCACTTTGGCATCCTACAAAACATGAGATGCTTGTGCGAGCAGTGCCTGAATCCAGTCATCGTTAGATATGACCAAGTCATATACACTGCTCCAGTCAATATTGCAAGGCGTAAAAATGAAGCCAACCTGTGCATCGATCAGTTGGCATAGAGTGCTACCTTGCCGAGGACAATAGACGCATACCCTATCGAAATCCGCTAATAAAAAGACTTGAGCTGAGGTAAGAATGTACCATGAGCAGGGCTACTTGAAGGGAAAGACCCACTAAACGATAGGACGCTTTTTGGGTACATAAACCAGTGTACCAAATGGATGCCGAAAGGGAGTGTAAACCACATCCGTCTGACGCACCCTAACTATCAGCAGGGATCCCTTCATTTCATTTGGCACCCCAGTTCATCGTATCCAAAAAGCACCTTGGTCAGTTGCGGGTAATGACCTACCCATACCATTTGAGATGGCAGCCCTGACCCCACCTATTTCCCAAATACACCAACCTCTCTCGTATTCTGACGCAGCCAATAATAAGCTTCACGAAAATCGTCAAAGATTATCTTCGATCCGTCACCGCCTCTCGCCGATAACACAATGCTGCAAAACAAACCCATCAAAACCTGCCCTTCATCAGCCATCAGTCATTACGCTACCTGGGCGAACTGTAAGCTTCCGACGTCACCCACGTACAGTGAAAAGCGTAAGTCAACAAAAATCCAGCAATCGTTGCCACAACTCCCCAGGCGACCTGAAAAAATCCATCATTATATCCTAAAATTCGATGACTCTATAGAACTCACATACCTCGCTCTTATACGGATAATTTGCATCCATTTTCTTAGCTTTCTTCTCCTTCTGCGTCACTTCCAAGTTCCTAGAGTAAACTGTCAAAACGGCCGAAACGGCGATACCGGACAAAATGCACATGACCGGAGCCAAGACCAACATCAAACGGACCATGACACCCTGAAAGACTGACCTGGGTATAGATCGGCACGAATGAACCCACCTGTGTCCTACCGAGAAATAAAGGCTGGTCACGCCGTACAGAATAATAAAGATGTTGGCATCGGATGGTTGTTTGAAACAGAAATAAAGACCGGCTAGAAACCAAGCCAAACCATCCTTGTATATAGGATTATAAGAATCAATACAGATCACTCACCAGGAAACAAGAAGACCAATATTTGCAAATCGAAATAAAACGAGCTCCAAGCGGTCGGTTGATGTTCAGACACGCTAGCAATAATGGGAATATTATTCTTGGCGTACGATGGATCGAGCAAACTGTAAAAACGTCCAGTCCATGGCGCGATTTCTGAAAGCATTATCGACTGCATATACTCGTATTAGAAACACCACAATTACTTACTTCCCATAAATGTGGCCACAGCAGCTGCTCCCAGCATAACAACGGCACCAGCTGCAATGATGCTTTTCAAAAGGACTTCGAAATGTTCTTGCGACATTTTCGATCGGACGTAATTGGAGAATGCATAGAGTTGACAAATTCCAAACACACCCAATGCCTGTAAAAATTTGACTTTCCAAACAAACGCCACCCACCAAAATCTTTCTTACAGCCATGTGCTCGCTCGAGTAAACTGGTTGAAATCCGACGAAAGAAATTTGCATCGATAGGATGGTTCCCAGGCAATAAACCTAAAAAGACAAAACTAGACACTGACTAGACATACCTGTCATGCTGCAACTTACGATTGAATACGCGACGTATACGCGATGCGAGAAACGCCCAGCAATCATCAAGGCCAAAACGTGCAACGGAATCAAATTAATCAAGAATACATAACCGCCCCATGAGGAAACCTGAAACAAAATCAAGTGCAAAATGGAAAAAGAATCCCAGAAACGAGACCAAACATTGACTGAACTCACCATGTAAAAGTAAGCCAAGGCGCAAATCGATGACCACAAAATGCTTCCACTTTTCACAGACTTGATCCAAGTATAGTAGGTGAAAAGCATGCAGAAAATGGCGATACCTTCGTTATCATACGAGCCAGCTACCGAGCGAGAAATGTAACCCGGGACGATAGCGATCATGCAAGCCGCCACCAATCCTGCGCCGTCGCCCTGAAATTCACACTTGAATAAATTGCAAACAACAACCATGAAAAGATATCTTACGTGCAATTCTTTCGTCAATAAATAAGTCACAATCGTAGTAAAACTGCTGAACAAGGGTGCCAGAAAGACGCACACTTCTCGAATATGGATCGAAACGTGGAAAAAGTTCATGACGTGATACAGCAGTGCCGACGTAACCATCAAGCCTAAAAAGCAAATTATTTAACAGTTATGATATAATCATCTTTATGCTCCCGCAAAATTTGCCCGATATTTTAAAGGGACACTGCATAGCAGAAACATTTCTCCAGTCGAGGTCTACTCACCCGGGTAAATAGTACCACCGATAATACGCCCCAGCGGATACCATGCCGTATCATCGAACCAATTGTGAAACTTATAGAAACCTTCTTCCGCCAAATACCGCGTCGTTCGATAGTTGAAATACGGATCGAACTCGTGAATAACACTCTCGAAACGCAACACAGAGAATAAACGCGATCCAAACGCTGCAAACAGAAAACCGATCACGCAATCGTTAAAAACATTAAGCAAAAAACTTACACAAAATCGATGCCAACGACAAAATCAGTAATTTTAATAGCGTTTCTTGCTTATCGAACGAAATTTTGAAAGGCAATATTTGTCCGACAGAACTGGGCGATGTCACGACGACCGCGGCCGCAACTTTCGTCGACATTTTAAATTCTTTTCACCAACTAAACAAAAAGGAAAAACAATTCTATTCCTAAAATTCCCGTATTTTCTTCATCAAACGAAGAAAAACCGCCTAACAACGGCCACGCAATGCAAAATCCCAGACTGCTCGAAAGCGCACACCGTTAGCTGATTCTCAGGTACACACAACCTAAGTTCAAACCAGTGGAAATTTAAACTTCCTATTTGAACCTCTTGATAATCGAGATTTCACATCGTCCACGAGCATTCCAGTTTATTCCAAGCTTACAAGCACAACTAACATCAATGCGCATTACAATTCCAAAGACAGTAAACACTCCCACAGTATCTGATCCTGGTCAAAATACCTGTCCATATTCTACCCCAATAGCATGCCCAATCATCTCAAATCCATTACAGCATATTTCCACATTAAGTAAATATGTAACACAATCTCAAACTATACAAAAAGCAGCTCGGCTTGACACTTTCCAAATAACTGAATAAAAATCCAGGCCAGCACACCAACAATGGTCTCACTAAACCCGGCCTATCATTACCAAATATTCATGACACCCAACGCACAGCATAGCATACATCGCCCACTATCTCAGACTTAAAAGTCATTTGGTGATGTCACACTTTACAATCGAACTCACAAAAACCTAAAATGCATTCGCTCAAATGGAGCAAACATCTGAGAAAGTGGAAAAGCTATCCTGTAAAACACGGATTAATGCGAGGATCAGTTCTAACCCACAAACCATACCCACCTACGGCACACACATCCACAAACACCAACATCTAAAAAGCGAGGCAGCAAAACAACGCAAAGGGAAAACATCAAATTTCTTGCCCGTATTCCAAGCGTCCACTTCTCGCCTCAAGCGAAATACATGACGTTCGTACTATCCGTATGCACAGGCACCGCTCGTGCTACGCTATGCGTCGATGATCGATCCTCGCTGTTACCCGACGAATGCGCGCTTCCTTCGCCACTGAACCACAAACCAATCATTACCCACTACACACCCTTCCCACTTCTCTCCACTCACCTGTCGTGATCCTTCTCCACCAAATGATACCGAGCTCTGAACGCCACCAGCTGTGCGTAATAGGCTGGTGACGGTATCGAAACTGACCGAGTGCAGCGGACGTAAGTGTGACACAGTTGATACGTCAGCTGTTGCAGTTCATCGGCCGTGAAATTATTATCGTCCCACAATACGTGATAGTGGCTCGGCCGGCTCGTGCCCTGAACAGACACAATGTACGTCAATCACTCCCCCCCGCCCATAACAACACACCTGAATGCCAGCGTGGCTGCACAAATAGAAATCGAATTCTTGCGGATGCGTAATGCCACTATCCACAGTCGTGCCCGCCGGAATGTTCCCGCTCTTTCCATCCTAGAAAATAAAAGTTAATGATCCTTTTCTCCAACCCATTCGCCACCACTTACCATATCCTTCTTCTCCACACAGAACAGTCTGGTATGATGACGTTTCTGCACAGCAATATACGTTATACCCGGCTGATATCCACTTTCCAACATCATGCATGCTTCACGAATAGCTCGCAATTCGTGTTGCAACACCTGCGAGAAAACTCTCGGTGTCAACCAACGCAAGAAACCCGAGCCCTCAAGCCCGCCTCACCTGATAAAACTGTCCCTCAGAGACCCCTTTACGATACAAGATCAATCGCGTCGGCTTGAATCTGGTCGATTGATAGAATTGTATCAAAAGCTCTCTGACCATCAGAGCCAGCTCTTCGATTTTCTCCGTCCGTTCATCTTTTTGTTTTCCATTTCGGTCATCAGTTACCCGACGTGGATATTGAATTCGAACGGACGCTCCATATCGACTCGGATGCGCGTCCATGCTTCCCACCAGCTAAAACCACCACTTGCATGAAAACTCACCCAAAACAAAGCTGATCCTCGCTTACCGCAGCAATCGATGGTTTGCGATTATCACCCGCCGGCGGGTGCGTCATGTCGGCGCCCATGAAAATGACGGGTTCGTTGAACACTTTCGGTCTGCAATATCCAAACAAGCCATACAACCTCAACACTGATTCGGAAAGCATACACCTCATACCTGATATTCGGGACCAAAATGCTGTTGACGCCACCCAATTTTACATTGATTTTCAAGCAAAGATTTGATACCGTTTGCGTCGTTGGTTTATTGACATTGCGCGTTTGTACGCATTGCGTGGCGATTCCCAAAACTGTGTCCCCGATACGTTTTACTTCCGCTAAAATGATTAAACCTTCTGTTTTTTCTGTATTCTAGAAATAAAAACCGTCTTACCATAAACTGGTGTCTTGCCCGGCAAAATAACCAAGATCAATTGTAATCCTTGAAAATTCGATTTCAAATAGCGAAACATCGGCTCCACTTGATCCGGTCCAGTCGCATATTTGCAAAAGCACGGTTGACCAAGAATTGGCATACCAGCATCGTTGGAGACTTTTTGCAACATTTGAGTAAATTGCCTAAAAATAGTCCAAAGTTAGCAAGGCCGTATCCCAAATAATCCAACATACCTGATCGCATCATCTCTGCAATTGAATTGTGGCGCGAAACACGCGATAGCCCAATATCGTACCTCCACGCCAGTGTGAAATTGTTTTCCACGCATATCCCAAACGCCTTTCGCTGGCGTAGCCGTTGCTCGAGTCTAAAAATCCACTTCCGTACAATTATAACTAGAGCTAAACTACAAAACGTGCTTACGCTGCTTACCCGCCCTCCATACAATAATTTGGGTGGTGGCAATACTCGCCCATAAACTTCTGCCATAGCCGGACTGATTTCAATTCCAAATTCCCGCGCGAATGGATCATTATTAAAATCAGCCCGTTTTACCTGCAAACCAATTGTAGAACCTCAAAAAAACTAAAACTATTCAATTTCCACTCACCAAATCGTTTATCTCCACTTCTCGGTCGGGAGCATTCCTCGCCGTAGCTTTGATCATAGTCGACGTTTGAGTATCGGTCAATCTTTTTATGCATCTTTGTCCAGGAACGATGTTGCACACTTCCAACGGTAAATAAGTATGCTTCTGTTCTTGGCCCACTTGCAAACACGGCAAATGTGGATACCTGAAAACATGAGAATTTCCTAATCTGATATTTTTGCAAAAAATTCTCAATTCTTACTTCAATTTCATCTTGTATTTGTCAGAGAAATACTTGGCCACTGTGCATTCTACTGTTTGCCCATTTTCCAGCTGCAGTGGAAACCTGCAAAAAGAAGTCTCGTGTAAAAACAAAGCAAAAAGCAACAAAAATTATATTCTTGCGTTTGCGTTTGTGCTGGTCGTCGAGTCACGTTGCAAACGCGATATTTTCGGCGCATATTGCCGCAATGTGTAATTTCAATTTTCAATCCTAAAAGAATCCCTTTTTCAATAAAAATCGTCCATTCAAATATCGCAATCAACTTACCTCTGATTTCTTTGGTAAATTTCACCCGTTGAGCGTCATTCAACGGTCGCTTGATTTCGCCCGCATTCGGCGCTTCTAATACTTCAACCAAAAATTCAATGACGGATATAGATTTGTAAAACGCCGTTGCCGAAACTACAGTAATCGCAATTTAAGAACAAAGTTTGACATAGAGCTAAAACACCTTACCGTCAATGTTAAGCATCATTTTCCATTGCGAGGGACGAACGCTTTGATGAAACCCGAACCATACTTCCCGACCACCGCCTAATGGATGGAAATATCTTTCCGGAGGAGAGAAAAACGACCGACCGACGGGTGTGTATCTAAGGGATGAAAATGACTCTCCATGTCAGAGTAACATAATAATAGATTACCTCATGCTGGGCAAATGACGCAAGATCACATCCAAAGCGTCAACGCTTTCTTTCGGTATCATGCGTAAGCGCCCGTCTAAAGCTTCTTGAAGCATGTACAAGGAAACTTGGGCGCACCACTTGATCGATACGCGAAACTTTCTGTCGTCCCCTTCACCGGGAAGCGTTACCTCAAGCTCCACCTAGGAAGATAAACAGATGAAAATGACCAGTTCTAGTAAAAAAAAAGCCCAAGTTTGGACAGCAAAGTTTACTGCAGGCCTAAACGCGAGAAACATAGGCCCATATTCAGTCAGCTATATTTAGTCACAACGATGCACCTAAAAGGTTGGCATATCTTTGACAAAAATTCCCACTTTATGCCCCTGAATGATTAATTTTTAGCAGTCCCCATGACTTGACCAAAAAGTAGCCATCGTAACTTAAATTCCCGACCCATACTTACTCTATCTCGTCCAATCGGAAGCGGTTCGCGGGTATAAAAACTCTTTTTTCCATCGTATACTGGGCGATTGTTGTGAAAAATCCTCTGTTGATGCGCTTGAACCATCGTTTCGATGATTTCACTAAAAAACACTCAATGTTTTCCAACATTTGACAAACCAGCATGTAGTCGCTCACCGATTGACGCGCCTAGGGCATCTGTCCGGTTGAATCAAAACCTCATAATGATGTAATACACCACCCGGTACACGAACTTGAAAATGATTGGCCCGTAGCAATATCTGATCGCCCGTTTTGCCGTAGTTCGGACGCCTTGGAGACATAAATTGCAAAGCTTGTTGATCTCCACGTCCGGCAGTCGAGTTAGATATTGGACCGCCAGGTGCTAAACTAGATGGGGCCATAAAAGTGGATGGTGGCTGCTGAATCGGCTGTTGCACAGTACTGCCGTAGGGAGACAGGCCCATCGGAGCACCGACCAATGGTTGACCGATTGGTGGAATTACGCTCGTCGGTGCCATGGCTACAAATGCAACAAAACCTTGTTTTACACTTTTATGAATCACGAGTACTCGCTCCGTGGCATCATTGCATTTGATCAACCAGAAAGTTTCCATTTTTAGTTTTTAAAACACTAAAATAGGTGCATCGAATATCACAACTTCCTATCAACAAAAACTTCACTCCCTAAATGACTAATTGCCGCTTTTACTTTCTCTTTCAGTCTGAGACATGGTACAACACGACGACGAATCAACTCCAAGCCACTCACCGTGACCAATTTGAAACATGGCCGGCAATGAGCCCAAATGGCTAACGAATGCGTCTCGTTCCAGTTTGATATTTGCTTAATAAATTTCAACAAAAATAAGATTTAAAAACATTATTTTTGGAAAACTTACACTTCCGTTTGCGAAACAACAAACATTGAAAACACGTGCGACAGAGCAAGCTCGCCAGAAAAGGCAAAAGCGCACAGTCGTACATGTCGAATTGCAATCAGCAGCTGCGAAAGGGCGCGCCCGAGACCTGAGGATCAAGGCGCGAAATTTAAAACAGTATGCTGGGGACATTGTTGATGCGCCAATCACATTTCACCTTACAGAAAGAACTGAAAGGATGGCAGGCATATAGGGCTTACTAAATGGTAAAGGCAGGCAAGTGGTTCAGATAGGACTGGCAAGTCTGTCGTTCCCTTCAAATAGCTCTGCCATTTCCTGCAGCTGCAAGTTCTGTGTTCTCAGATTATGTGACTGCTGCAATATATGGTACCTCGGTTTTTACGCCCCAACAGCAAAAGCGCATTACAGTACCCAATCTTATCATTCAGTCCTTCGTTTCTTGGCGGGCGGCCCCTTGTATATTTCCCCACAATCGCTCATAAATATCACGTCCCCATCGTTCAGAAAAGCAGCTCTAGCTCCCGTTGTCAAATAGCTAATGATACTGTATGGAGTGAAATGGAAGTCCTCCTTCAAATAGCCTTCCAATAGCAAATGCACAATTATCCTCTCCGCTTTTTCTCTAGCAATCGAATTCTTTTTTTGGGTTTTCATAAAGGCTTCTATTAATTTCAACGCAGTCAATTTGGAGTCGGATTTGCCAATGATGCTCAATATGGTTCGACAATGTGCAGCCACATCCAAGCATTCCTCGACCAACTGACCATTCTTGTTCTTCTTACAATTATCGCACATTTCTTCACACCACGATCGATCCCAAGTTTCACCGAAATGGCGAGCAATGACGGCACGACGACATTCGTTGGATGGCGTTTGACAATAGTTGACAATTGAGTACAAATTCTCGATTCCCGTCTTTTCTGTGCATACCATTGTGCTTTGTCGAAAAATATCGCCGTATCGATAATAAAGTAAGCACACTGACGATTTGCTATCTCTGCCAGCACGGCCACTTTCTTGGTAATAATTTTCCATCGATTTTGGTAAACTATGATGAATCACAAACCTGACGTCGGGCTTATCGATACCCATCCCAAATGCCACAGTCGCCACGATGACTTGGTATTGATTACTCGTCCACTTTCTATGCACTTCGCTTCGACGCTGAGAATCCACATCGGCGTGATAAAATGCGGCTTTGATACCCGCTTTTCTGAAATTAAAATGGTGGTCAGAATAGAAAACTGATCTAGGATCCTTTCTTGACTTTCTTGTGAAGCATCATACTGGCAAGAGTGTAAGTCCATACTGTAGTAGCGGGCACTTTTGGATGATGAGAAAGGGGAGGGAGGTACCTGGATTAGGGTATCCCAGGAAGGAACCCATGCCTGTACTCAATGGGTAAGGGCTCAATCCCCCTCACCCCTCACCTCAAACCATCCGTCAATTCCTCCGATTCCTTCTTCGAAAAACAATACACAATCCCGCATTCTCCAACAAACCGCTCCTTTATCATTTTGCAAATATCTTCCAAAAATTCCTTGCTGTCCGCTGGTTTTTGACGGACTTCATAAAATAAATTCCTTCGATTAAATCCAGCTCGAAAAACCAAAGCGGCCGGAATGTTTAGCATATTTTTCACATCGTCCACAACTCGACTACCCGCCGTTGCAGTCAATCCGAGTAACGGCGTTTTTGGAAATTGCCTTTTCAATATATTCAAAAATTTATAATCTGTTCGAAAATCGTGTCCCCATTGAGAACAACAATGCACTTCATCGATGGCTATCAATTTCAATCGACCCATTTCGTAGCATTTTTCTAATTTCGACATGAATCGCTTACTTTTAGCGATTTTTTCCGGAGTGACATAAATAAGTTTTAATGTACGATTGGTCTTGTCAATCATTGCATTTTGGATCGCAGTTAATCGTGCAGGTGGACAACTTTGATCCAACATCGCACTTTCGATATTCAACTGTTCCAAGGCCATTACTTGATCTTCCATCAACGATACCAATGGCGATACGACCAAAGTTATGCCATCCGATATTACGGCAGGTAATTGATAACACAAACTTTTTCCACCACCAGTCGACATGATCAAAATTGCATCTTCGCCCGATAAACAAGCATTGATCACCGATAATTGTAGTTCACGGAAATCACTCATTTTGAACACAGATGTCAAAGCTGAACGTAAAGATGCCGACCAAATAAATTTTTCTGATTCCCAAGCCGATTCCGAATTAGTTTTGTCATCGATTCGTCGTTCAATAATTCGTAATAACTGATCACGTTTTTCCACGAGTTTTCTTTTTCGCTGTTTTAATTCCGTAACTTGATTATCGATTAGTTTGATTTCGTCCTCGATTTCTGTTAATTCTCGGCTTAGCGACGATGAAGATGGTTTATTCGACGTTTCTGCCATGTTTTCGATTTCAAATATCACGAAAAATCTGGAAGAACAAAGAAAATCGGCCGAATTTTTTTGTACCCTACAGTATGTCTGCATGCTTGGACTTGTACTCTTATAACAATTACGCGCAAATTTAAAATTTATGAATCGCGTCTTACAGAACTAACTGATGGAAAAACCGTGCAGTAGCCTTAGAATAAAACAGCAATGAGGTTTTAAAAATAGTTTTACTTGATTCTGTATTACCATCAAAAATTTGAGGTTTCCGCTCAAAGAGAAATTTCTTATCACATGTTGCTCAGTTGTCTGCTGCTAGCGGGAAGCTTTTAATAAAGTGTTGCGAATGCGGAAGCAGTGCACATGCGCGCGCGCGTTGGTAGGCTAGCTGATTGGCTAGTAGAACCAACATCATGACGCGCCTGTATCATGTGCAGTGTATCCCCTTGTGATGTTTATGAGTAGCTTCATTCTTTTCCCGAATTTTTTATCGGGTGCCTCTCACTTTATTATTCTGTTATCATTTTGACGTGAATGCGCACCGTTCGCCTGATAAATATGTCGCGTAGAACTATGTTCCTGTCATCTTTCGCCCGTCACTTACTGCGTACAGTGTCCCTTCGCCATCTGCTAGCTACGAGTACCAAATGTTTAGTAAAACCATCTTGACTTTGGCGTGTCACAAGCCGCAGTAAACAACCGCGCCAAGCAGTAACTGTAGGGCTGTAGGCTATGCTGTTTTTGTTTCTGGCATTCTTTCCACTGTTAGCTTTCGATTTCTCTCCTCCCGGGCCTAGTTACGTTCGTGCGAATATGTGTCTTCGTTGTTGCGACGAATTTTTCCATTTCAAACTGACACCCCGCTCGACACAGTCTTTCCTCGAACACATCCGTTTCTCCCGGAAAATCCCTCGGGGAACGGATGTGTTCGGAGAAAGACCTCTTCAAAGGCTGGCCTGATTTTAGACTAAAATGGGGCGGTGAACAATCGTCTATTACGAGCCGTTCTTCATTCTAGGAAATTTAACAATTTTTGTTCATATCCGATAAAAAATGTCTCTCAACGGCAATCATCAACAAAGATACGGAAATGGATATTTTATCATTTTATTCGGTCTACAATCAATTTTTTTCTTCTCATTTGGAAATTCGATTAATCTTGCTCCAGCTATTCCTAATCCTCCATCAACTGGGGCTGGGGATAATCCACAACAAGCCAGTGGTGAATCGTCAGCACAATTGCAAATGTTGGAATCGAAAGCCGAAACGAAGGCGACCACTTTGCATCGAATCGATACTTTAAATTTAATGCTATACACATTTCTCTTGATCTTGACCGTATGCACTGTTTGGTTATTCAAACACCGTCGATTACGATTTGTGCACGAGACTGGTTTGACTTTGGTTTATGGTAAGAAAATGTTAAATTGTTGAATTTTATAATTTTCCAAAATCGTTTAGGTCTCATCGTTGGTTTAATCATTTGGCTAACATCTGCCGATACGCAAAAGAAATATTTGGTCGTTGTTGCCAAAAATGAAAGCGAAGCACCTCAAATAGCACCCGATTTTATACGGTTGCAATTACCACCGGTTTCCGGTCTACCGAATCGATCAGCCTTCTTTCGATATAAGTTGGATGGCGAAGAGAAGGCTCGCAGTGACCAGCAATTCGATAGTTTAATGGAGATGAAGGTATGAGGCCCGGGTCGTGGCCTAGCGGTCAAGACGTCTGTCTCTCACGCTGCGCACTTACAGTGGTGGGTTCGACTCCCGCCTCGGGAAAAAATAATTGTCAAACATGTGTTCCTTAGCTCTCGTGTGCGCTGTATGCTGCTGCTATGGAAACAATGACATGACATGTGCATGGGGTCAAAGCAGTAGTGTGGAATTGCAGTTAGGAACATGTCGCGGAGTTGGCCTCCTCCAGGGTAGGTGCAGGGAAGCTCGTGATGCTAGAGCGTTGGCAAAAGCAATTCACAAATGAAATTTGCTCTTTAATCGGATGGTGGCGGCCTCTGACATGCGTTTCAATCCTGACTCCCACCAGCTTTTCTGTCTCTTTTCAGGCCACGTTTGATCCAGAGATGTTCTTCGACGTGTTGCTGCCTCCTATTATGTTCAATGCTGGTTATAGTTTGAAGAGAAGACATTTCTTTAGAAATATTGGTAAGCCATTTGGACTTTGATGCGCGGCTTTCTGTGATTGTTTTACTTTTCTTTTAGGATCGATTCTCTTGTTTGCCATTGGCGGAACGACAGTGTCGTGTGTCGTCGTCGGGTGAGTAGGACTGGTTTGGCTGGCATGGGGAGGTGTTAGCGTGATGCCTCTGATACCTGGCTTGGGGTTATCTTGATTGAGGTCGTAGAAGGGATGCTCACATAGTGCTGTGCCCGGTGGTCTCGAGTGCAAAAGGTATGCGCGAACCTGATCTTTTTGGATCTCCGACCTAATGGGACACATCAGAACAAAAACTAGTTTACACGGTGCAAGTGTACATCAAAGTAGTCACCACAAGACAAAGGACGTACGCGGCTCATAAGTTGCTCCCACATGGATTAAGATCGGGCGCTTTGGCTGACTTGCATCTTCAGCGCAGTCAGCCACAGGGGATGCGGTATATATGACCTCGAACAGGGTTGACACATGGCTGGAAAATTGGGAAAAGTCAGGGGAGCCTAAAATTGTCTGGAAAGTCTGAGAAAATGGGAAAAACTGAGAGGCTGGATTTTGAGGTTTAAAAATGCGAACTACCCGCCTTTTGTAAGCCTGTTAATCATCCTTTAAATTTCGTGTAGTAGTGTTTGGGGCAATGTGAAAATAGTCGGGAAGAATAGATGTGTTATCAGGAAAACATGGAGGAAATAGGGGAAATACTGATTTTCCGCTCCTTATATGAACTCTGTCGAAAGAGAATGGCGCGACGAAACCTGCAGCGGAAACTAACCTTGCTGGTGCGCACGTTTCGAAAACTGCAATGCACTGTTTTTCTGCTGTTGTTGGGACGAGGAATAAGAGCGAGCGAAGGTTTCACAAAAACAATTTTTATTTTTGCCTAAAGCTAATGGATTTTGAAAAAGTATACGGCAGGTTCCGTTGACGCATTTTCTTTGTAAATAAGTTCTCTTCCTTAAAGAACTGAATTCAATTTACTTACATCCCTTTTCCCGCGTCTGGCATATTTTCTGTTTCCTTAATTACAATCTTATGCTTCGAAATTCACAATTTGTCGACGCACAAACACTAATCTAGTTTCACAAATTAATTCAGAGTAGGAAATTTCGTTTTATTTGCGAATGCTAGACTAAGCTAAATTTTATCAGAATCTCTAATTTAGACGGAATGAATCAAAAATAAGCACTCATTTTGCAAATTACCATGTTTTCAGGCAGAAATTTTATCTTTTTTTTCTGATTTGAGTCTGTGCTTATTGAAATTCAACGCTCATCAAACGTTAAGTGCGTGGCAAATTGAGAAATATTTCACATTGTGGTTGTAATCAAGCTTTCTAGGCGCAGGAAAGAATGTGACCGAATTTAGAACTTCATCTGCGGCTGAAACATCAGCCTGACGGGTTGACGTTGATCGTGCTGGAAATCAGTTGACGTTTCCGAGGCAGGGGTGATCAGTCGTTCTCTTCCGCTCACCATCACCCACCAGACAGGGTAGATTGTGAGCTAACAACGGGCCAATCAGTACGTGCAGCCTGGCTCAGATTCCTCTGATGGCTCTTTCGAGTGTTTGTATTCTAGAAAATCATGTTTTATCTCTACCCCCAGGAGGACCACAGGGCTCACACGTAAAATATACGGGCACCTCGCCTGTACTCTGTTCCTAAGGCGATAGGTATAGAGGAAATGAATGAATTGTGCTAGCGGATGCCTTTAACCCATGTTTATTGGGAAATTAGCAAATAGAGTTTGGCCAAAAGAGAAGGGCAGTTTGCATCTATGCCAATCCGCTTTTGGTATCCAGAAAATATTGTGCCCTCTTCAGGTTCTTCATGTATGGCGTTACCAGTTTGGCTGGCCTTCATTCATTTACGTTGGCCGAGTCGATGCTTTTTGGTTCCCTTATTTCTGCTACTGATCCTGGTAAGTGTACGTTTGCTTGTTATATGCAGACGGTGAGAGTGACCGAGGTCATTGGACCTATAAAAAATCCGACAGGAAAAACTGCTGAAACATCAAACGGAATGGTTCGATGCCTGCGATCTGCGGGTAGCGGGCCATGATGGCGAGTGGGGGAGAATGGTCGATCTTCTCTGGCTGGGAAACATCAACCTGTCGGCTAGATGTTTCAGCCGTAGGTATAGTCGCGAGACTCGCCTGCTCCAGTCGGAGGGTTTGTCCTGCCAAATTAGGTCGGTCGCATTCTCTTCCACCCCCGCTAGACACGATTCTATCCCTCTCGGCTGGGGAGAGTATGGATCTGCCGACCGCCCAGGAATGATTGTGACACTGATCTTTGGTCAACTAATATGGGCACAATTTGTTTTCAGTCACCGTTTTGGCAATTTTTAATGACTTGCACGTAGAAAATGATTTATTCGCGATAGTGTTTGGTGAAAGTGCGTTGAACGATGCAGTGGCAATCGTCCTGTTTCGGTGAGATAATTGGATTTGGTTTTTGTTGTGGGGTTTTTATGCGTATTTTTTACCAGGACGATAGAACGATATTCTCCTTCTGGCTCGGCTGGTTCATCTATCGACGCGATGGCTCTATTGACAAGCGTCGGGAACTTTTTGGGTAGTTTTCTCGGATCGATTAGTTTAGGCGCATTGTTTGGTTGTATTGCTGCGTTATTTATGAAATTTACGAAGATTCGAGATTTTCCAATTTTGGAAACATCTTTATTCGTATTGATCAGTTACATGTCGTTTTTGGCAGCTGAGGCATCAGGAATGACTGGTGAGTTGCAGGGTGTGTTGGGCCAGTTTCTGACCATGCTTTCTGACTACTCCACGGGGTGCCCTGTTCATGATCGATTATTTAAGGTGTCGTCGCTGCGCTGTTCTGCGGTATTTGCCAGGCTCATTATACTTTTAACAATTTGTCGGATGAGTCGAAATTGAGGACGAAACAGGTACGCATAGAGAAGTCTTGTGTTTTTTCTATCATCAGCATTTTTTGGTTTTAGTTCTTCGAATTACTAAATTTTCTGTCGGAGAATTTTATTTTTACTTATATCGGTGTCTCGTTGTTTACTTCGAAGGCTCGCCTATTCAATTGGTGGTTTATTATTGGCGCTTTTGTAAGTATGTTAGTGGTCTTTTGGAAATGGTGATTTCAGATGTGTTGTTGTTTCAGGTTGCTATTATTATTGGACGAGCAGCGTAAGAGTTGGGTTTAAAAAGTTTGCAGTCCTTGAGCCCGGGTGTATCTTTTCAGATTCGTGTACCCGTTCAGCTTGATCCTAAATCTGGCTAGGAGACCGAAGATTCCTTGTAATCATCAGCATATGATGATGTTTGCGGGTAAGATGACGAAAGTATGCCGCCTTTTTGTGGAGTAAATGACGATTTCTGTTAGGATTACGAGGAGCAGTTGCTTTCGCGCTGGCGATTCGAAACACGGCCACGAAAGAACGTTGTTTGATATACACGGCCACAGCCTTGATTGTAATTGTGACAGTGTTTTTCCAAGGCGGATTCACTAGTCCGATGATCGATTGGTTAAAAATCAAGTAAGTCTTGTTTAGTCATTCGTTTATAGTCTACTCGGGACATGAGACATGTATTCTGTGTAAAACTGTTGGTGATTGTTTGTGCCGTGATCGTAGGCATGGGGAAGAACAAGACACGGAGATGCAGACGCCGACGGGTGCACAGCCGCCGCAAAGTCCGTTTTCGTCCGCGAACGAGGGTACACCACGACACAATCCATGGGACAAATCATTGGTGGCTCGACAATGGTATAATTTTGATCGAAGGTAGGATATTTAGGGTGGATAATGTGGGATTGAACGCATGTGGATTTAATGTTTAGGTTTTTGAAGCCGTTGCTTACGAATAGCCGCCCAACTTTGGTTGACACGTCGCCTCAGTGTTGTCTGCCATTAGCTCGAGTGTTGACGACGACGGAGCAACTGAGCACTGTAAGTGGCAGTGGTTGTCTGTCCTGGTTGTAACTGACTGTCTGGAATCTTAGGCACTCAGAGCACATTCGAGAATGAACAGTGATGGTGAGCTTGTCGAAGAGACTGAACATGATGAGATCGCTGGTGCCGTGACTGCGCAGGTATGGAGTGGAGAGCGTGTGATGAGAAGACAGGAATTTGAAACCCTAATTCCCTCAATCTGGTTTTCTCCTTGTTTGTGTTCACGGATTAGCTACGTAGATGATCACGATATTAATTTGTTTTTTCATTTTAGCCAAGTAGTGCCATGAACGGTGGGCTGAGCGATCGAAACGCAAGTGCTGATGGAACATTGACAGTGTCTGGTCAATCGGCGGATAGCTTGACTCAATTCGTGCGTGTGAATGGTGGTGCAAGTAACTCGCAAGTGTGAAACATTGGTCCCTGTGGGAATAAGGTGAATATGGCACTGTTATGTGATATTCGATTGAGTCAGTATTCTGTTTCGCACTTTTCAGTGACTTTCGATTGCAGCTGTTGATAACCCGGTGCGCTTACCTAGTTGCTAGCACCCTGTCAGGATGCCTGCTGTTGTGAACTGTGTTTCTGTGGCACTCATTGTCAGTGTGTGCGTGATATTGCTTATGTCAGAGTTTCATCGTACAAGGTACGCTTTATGATTTTGTGCAGTGGATAAAGGGAGATAAGCTGGCTATCGCTATAAAGAGCTGTTTTCGTCGTCCTGTTTGGAAACGCGCGAAAACCCATTTCTTATTTTGTAAGGTGGAAATTCGTGAATGAATAAAAACTATTTTTGTGCTACTGGTTATGGTTCAGGCGTGCATGTGGGAATTTTTGAAAATCTTGCGAGACAGACCATGTAACCAGAAGTTTATGTTCGGATAGAGCTCATAATATGCTATCGATTGAGTTTTTCCCGGTTAAAATTCGACCTTAAATCGTCAAAATAAAAGGAAAGGAAGTAGCGGTCACCAAGTGCCAGAAGTACGCGCATTTTGAATTTCCCGCCCGACGTGCTGCTTATAAGAGTGCCGTGTGGGCTGCTTACTTTGGAAATCGCAAGAAGATATTCACCTTCTTTACTTTTCACGATGTGTCGATCAAAGTTTTTACGACGAACGGTACTTGAAAATCTGTTTTTTTGGTACAAATCCAGCGATTTCCAATGTAAGCAGCCAGAACAGCACTCTTGTCATGAGCAGCAGGTTGGGCGGGAAATTCAAAAGGCGCGTATTTCTGGCACTTGGTGACCCCTACTTTCTTTCCCCTACATTTTCACAATTATGAGTCGAATTCCAACCGGAAAAAACCAATCGATGCAATTTTTAAGCTCTATCCGAAAATAAATGTCTGATTCCGTGATCTGTCCCGCAAAATTTTCAAAAAAAAATTTTCCTGAAAATTCCCGAAGTTGGGTGCAATTTTTCGCATATTTGGATATCAAATGTGAGGCTAAAGTATAAACGATGGGATCGTGCTGAAAGCTAGATGGATCAGGCATATTTTAGGCTGGTCAAACCCCGTCTCCCAGTCAGCATAAACGAACAGGAGGTCTAAAAGTCGTAAATTTAAAGAGTACCTCTGACTTTGGCACCCAATATCTCGAGGCAGGTAAAAATTGGAAGCTTTTCGCGACAAGCATTCGATTCCTCGTCCATTTGCGAACACGCTGATTGTCGTTAATCAGGATAGACCGAAAGATCAGTGAGTTATGGCCGATATCGCCAAAGCACTTTCAAAAAAACGTTTTTTCGGGATAATCCCGTGAAAATCGAGTGTGCACAAAAAATCATTGTTGCATCACTATCAACACTCAAGGGTGCATCTAATTCACACATAAAAAAGGATCAAATAATTTCACTTGGCAACCCCTGGGTCGGCCCTTACAGAAAGCTTGTCTTAATTACTCTGCTATTCGTTTGAGGAATTAATTGCCTTGTGATGTGGCCTGACTTCACCATGTCATCTCTTTTAGGGAAGCTCTCACCAGTCTGAAACTGTAATTTTCTTGATTACGACCCATACTGTAATTTTGATGGACTTGATGCTTTGCTTTTACATATTCTCTTTTTCCATTTTATTGATCTATGTATCCCACGATCCAAGTGCGCTTTCGCGTTTCCGTGCGGGGTTAACGGTGACAGCGTGTGACAGTGACTGGTGCATGCTCCAAAGCTGAATTGGCTACAGCGGTGCTTGTTAATGTCATCTTTGAAAAGAGATAAACGCGGTTCTCGCGGATCAGCTTCCACGAACTGAAACAACGCTGTCCGCCATTTTCGTGATGATTGAGGAGGGTCAACGCAAATATTCGAGTGTCAGAATGCCGCACTGAACTTAACTGATTTGAACACTGATGGGCATTCAGAAACAAAAACCCACTAAACCAGCTCGTAGTCAGCACGATCGTTTTCGAGCACAATACTAAATCTGCCTGGAGCCCCTTCTCAGCCACTTACCACAGGCTCGAAGACCCCAGGAACCTTGGTTTGCGTGGCCTGTCCAACTCCGACACATATCGCTTCACGTCTCTCCTCACTAGCCAATCGTCCTTGCGGACGGATAATCAAGTTGTGAGCCGATATCACCAGCGTGATACGATAGGGTCCAGTCCAGGAGTCCAACAGCTTCGATGATAAGCCTGCTGGCGTATGCATTCGCTTATACATTATGTAACCCTCTGCCGGGAGGCCATGGCGAGTGGTAGAGAGTAATCCATACTCTCCCCTGGCTGGGACGTCAACCCCTCGGGTTGATATTTCTAGGTCAGGTATAGTCGACAGACTTACCTACCTGCAATCGGAGTGTTTGTCCCGCCGACTTTAGTCGGCCGCACTCTCTCCAACGCCTGCCAGGCATGGTTGCAATTACCATATCACCAGCCCGGAACTCCTTCCCCGACTATATTATACGTATTTGTGTCATTGCGTCACTTACGCTGTTCTTGCACTCCCTCTATGCTCTCATAAGCTAGCCTCCTAGCTCGATCGAGCTGCTGCACCGCGTGTGAAATCCTTGGCTCGCCCTAAGGCAAACTAGGGCTGACCAGAGGATGGCTCAAGCCACAGGAACAACACCGCGCAGTCCACGGACACCTCGTGTTATACTTTATTGCCACCGCACCACAAGGGCCGTGTAGACTCAATTCGGGGAGCAGCCGCTCGTGCCGGGCGTCAGAAGGGGCTCTGACGGACCTGAGCCAGAACTGCTCACAGAGCAAGTTCAGACCAGGAACTATCGACTAGTTCCCTACCGATGCCTGCAATCAGACCATTCACTCGACCTCGACCTCGCTCTCGTGCTGGCCCTGACACAGGAGAGGCGGACCAGTTGCCTGAACCAGTGCACTCATAGGCCAGAGGGCATAGTCCATGCCAAGTCCATGCCTAGTACACGTGCTCGCGATATTCGATCGCGCTGACAAATTTGTTAGCTGTACTCGAGACACCGAATCGATCACCATGCGTGCATCGAAAGCATGCATCAGAAAGAATGGAGTCTCACCAGTCGCCTCATGAGCTGATGTGCTGACGCAAATCGAGATCCGAGGTAAAATTAGCCTTTCTGTCCGACAGCAATCATCGTGGTACTACCCAGCGGCATACAAACTTTTCTACCAAGATGGGCCTTGAAGGGTAAAGTTATTTATGGATTTGGTCTGGTCAAGTGGTGACAACTTATCGTTACTGCCTTGCGAGTAGCGCATACCCTCTCCACCATAATTTTTTGCTGGAAATGGTATCTCCACCATATTTGCCGCAGCACGATTCGAATCTTGCGGCCGTTTTGAGCTTCAGACACGCATGCAGATCAGAAATCTAAATTATCCGCAAATATGTCAGATTTCTTGCATGGTTTTCGAACTTGGTTCAGCTAGAGCTTGTCCGAAAGGCTTCCATCGCGTGTACAGACTGCAGAGACTCTTTTAGAACAGATCTCGAAAAATAGGACCAATTTGGGCGCAGTTGCCCCTTACGATCTCGAAGACATCATCACGATCACAGCCCCTGCATCACTCATCGATCATCATCAACGGGCGCAGATCGTCGTAGAATTGCCCGCCGGGTTCCCAGTCCAACTTCGGGTTTCCCACTTCCTTCATGATCTGACTCTTGACCTGCCTGATCAGTCGCAGCAACCCGTCGTAGTCTGGTGTCTCGTCAGGGCCAGCTGATTGGTTCTCCCTGAGGTATTTCTGGATTTGGAAGAACTCTTCTGGAGCCAACGACAGCCAATCGGAGGGGTCCATATTCCAGCTTTCCCTAATGGCGGTGTGGAGAGCAAGCATCTCGTGGACTTCTTCCTGGCAGTTTCCAGTTGGCAAGTAAGAGTATGTCCTGAGGTGATTGTAACTCTAGACCAAGACTTACTGGCATCGGCGGCCATGGTTCATTGCACGTGATGTCGGTGAGCATGTAGAACCAAGACCACAGATCGTCGAACCGGGTGTGATCATTTCCGTGCAGTACCCTGACGGACGAGTACCTTGGAGTTCCGCGGAATCCAGGAAGAGCAGATCGGGGAGGAAACGCAGTGCCACTGCCATCGAAATTGCGAAACCGGCGAGCAAACGCAACGAACATACCAGGCTCTAGAAAGAAGCTGCCTGGCGTCGATGCCCCACCGATAGGAAGCGCAAAACAGTGCAGATTGGTCGCCCTCAGGAGGTAGCTGCAAAAGAGAATCGCGAGTGAAGTGCAAAGCTGGATGCAGGCTTCCAGACACGCATACCCGGAATCGTGCAAATCGTGCAAAATGCTCAGCGTGTCCAGCGCGATGTGCAGGCAGGTGTACAGCGAGAATCGATTTCGAGCTATGGCTGGCAAACCATTTCGAAGATGCTCCAAATTCGGACCCAAGCGCGGTGTCGTGCATATGTAGCTGTTCTGGCCCTCGTCATCACCGTGGTCGACCAATCGTGGCACAAACGGCACACCGAGATTGTTCATTTCTTTGATGAGGCAAGCTTGAATTCTCACAGACCGTAGTCGGGGCAAATCGTTTTCTGGAATTGGCTCCACCTGCAAGTCCTGCCCCATAAAATTAAATAAAGCTCGAAATAGGAATCATCTCTTACCAGGCAATAGCCGAGTTCACCAGAGTCGCGGTGTCGAACACTGTACGAAGCCATAAATCCAGAAAGATTGTCATGATGTCGAATCACATCCCATCGACCAGCGATCACTTGGCCTGGCTGTAGCAACGACCCCATTCGAACCAGGTTTCGGTTCGACAAAGATGCACCTCCAATCACCGAACGATCGACCGCCTGCACGCCTGACGCACGAAAACTGGCGCTGGTTGCAGAGGATACAGCGATATCTATGTGTAAGTAATGCATTGTACAGTAGCCTATCAGTCAGTCCGCCAGATGGCGCACTACTGACAATGAGTCGCAGTGAGGGAAGTCTTAACGAACGGCTCCGAACCTCCCCTCCTTTCTCTAATATCAAATCTTCCTCTTGAAAAAGCAGTCTGAAGAAGCGAGCCTTTAATGTGATACTGTAAATCTGTGCTCCAGTCAAGAATGGCACACATGCTGTACTGTACATGGTACAAATGTGATAAGGTCAAGTTAGGATCTAGGCTAGTCTTGGGATATTGCCATTCCTTGAACGGTCCTAACCCTACCAGATCACAGAAGTTTAGTATTTACCTAAATACGTGCGCTGTCCATACGGATGAAAGCGACGGCGTGAATGGTTCGGCTGAGCTTGCCTTTACAGTGGACGACCAATAGAAAAAAGAAATGATGGCGAAAGTCTCTTTCACAAAACGACCAAAACGCACGACAGCGATATCGAAAATTCCCTGAACATGGCTCACACTCGTCTAATACACATGTTCCTACAGCATAGGCTCACCGTCAGTAGGGCCTCCCAAAAAAACCAGTCAGGATACTGACCCCGTAAACCAACGAGACCAAACCGGTGTCCTACCAGATCACTGCAGTCGGCCATCACTATGCAAAAGGTCGCATCCCACCTAAGATCCAGAATTCCTGACAGAAGTGTCCAACCAAATGTTGGGCCATGAGATAAGTATAGTGATCACAACACGAACATCGATGCGGAGCGCCAAATCAAAATCTCAGACTAGGTTCGACACCACACAAAAGTACAGCTCTTCACCAGCGCATGCAATTTTCCAGGGTATGTTTGGCGTGTTGCGTTGCCACCACACCTTATCAGGGGACCGTTTCACCAAAAGCGTTTCTAGACTAGCCATGATTACTGCTAGTGGCATGACTTTTGGCGCTTAGATTTTAGCTACTATGGAAACGATGCTTTGAGCATTGCTAAAGCCGAGGTAAAATACTGTAGCACGCAGGATGGTACTGGAGGAAGCAGAATGTTTCAAGAACATGGCAAAGAGAAATTGATTGTTGTCGGTAAGACCCTGTGCTTGTATTTTGTCCTTTCAATGACCATAGAACAAGCACAAAGCTGCGTGAAGTTAAGTGCACCTCGGTAAAGATTTCACAGCCATTGACAGAAGTGCATGCATGTGTCTAAATTATAATTTTGCATGGTTGCGGGGCGTCCTAAAATATGAGTAGACCGTATACTCTGATCGGCGATTCGCCCGAACGAGATCCCGATAAGCGAAGCATATGAAGGATAGGCCCAAGCCCAACTCCATTTCTCCGTGCTAATTGTGAGTGTTAGCAGAGCGCCCTTTTATGACTCCGCCCATTGTAAGCAGCGGCAGAATGACAAGACGGTAATAGCCACCATTTGATTAGCGTGTCTTCGCAGATTTCATTCTTCCACTTCACCACTTGCGTTTGACACTGTTCGAGCAAAGAGGATCACAGAAGACTGTGGGTGCAATGCATTAATTACTAGAGTGCCGAGCGAGCACTTGCGTGCACGTACAGTTCAGTAAGCAAAAACTATGATAGCATAGGTCTGCAGGAATGGGAAACATAACTTGGTGAAAAGACTTTTCGTTGAAGTTTTCAGAAAGGTGTGTTAGGTCAAGGTCAACAACAAGTTGAATTGCTGACACACTATAATATCCGTAGGAGTGATATTATCGCTAACAAAAGAACTGACCATAACCTTGAAATAACAACACCCATTTTGGGAACCGAATGAGCCTTCTCCTTGCAACTTGCAGCAGCATTATAAGCAGCCGAAATGGTTTCTGAACATAACTATGTAGATCCACGCTCAAATATCCGTATTTCAGCCAAACCCTTATAAGTGCTAAACAATAAAGGGTTATCAGGCGCGCAGCCAGCAGGGGGGCCAGGGGGCCATGGGCCGGGGTTAAAAGTCTAGACATAATCAAAATATGGAGCATAATTGTAGAGCACTCATTGTGAGTATAGGCCAAGGCATAGAAAGGCAGTGGCATCACAGCACGAAGGGTACCAAGGGATATAGCTCAGGCTTGAAAACGTGTCTTGTAAGAACGATTTTTCAAAAATTTGGCCCCCTCCCCGCACCCCTCCCCCTGGCGGGCGTAGCCCGCCTGGAGGCTTCGCGCTCCCAAACATACCAATTCCAGCGGATGGTAAAATATCTTTCTTGGGCCACCCCAATTACGGAGCTTTAACTGCACGTCTTGAATATTGCGGGGCGCTGGCGCAATGGTAGCGCGTCTGACTCCAGATCAGAAGGTTGGGTGTTCGACTCACTCGCGCCTCAATTCTTTTAAAATTTTTAAAAAAACTGCGGAAAGCTTTCAAAATTACATTTCGCGTTAGAGTTTTATTGCCTATTAAAGTCATAATGCTAAGCGCTGCTTATACCAAAATTTTATGCGTGATCTTCAATTCTTCGAGGCTGAACACTTTCCGTGCGAGAATGTCCAGCTACGAAGCGCATATGCAGCATTCGCTGGTGCTGTGATTGCGGTGTGTGCTGTGCACGCTGCTAGGGAATACTGTAAATCAGATAGTGCTCTAGCGGGTCAGAACTTGAGATCATCAGAATATGATCAGGGCCGAAGCTGCATCACAAAAACTCCCATGTCTTTGTGTAAAATCTGTGTAATTTTGATCTGATCTGATCCAGTCCGATGACCCCATACGTTGCCAAGCATGTGTTCTTTATTGTCTATCAGACCTCTGGGAACTGTAAAACTTCGGAGAGTATCTTTGTCTCACACCTGACGCGATACATATTTTCGAATGCTTTTACATACAGCTACTCGTACATTTCGTCCCGTGACCAAGCTGACGGTAAATGCTGCAGCGTATGGACAGGCTGACTGGTGTGTAAAGTGTCAAGGATTGGTCCAGTGGACCAGCAATCACTCTGCTGGCCGCGCGTGTCGTCTCCTCTCTGCTGTTACAAATGTCTTATTTTCGCCGAATCATGTTTGGCTTTCCCACTAATCGTAATATTTTTTGCATTAGGAGTATATCAACGATTGGCGTCGTTGTATTATGTTTTTTAGTGCCGTTGGCATCCACCGATCGGAGTAAGTACAAAACACTGTGCACCGAACGATACAGTATTTTTTAAACTGTAATCGCTAGTTTAGGCGCATGCCAACAAAAATCGATTTCACGAAACTTCGAAACGAGTTTTAGCAAGGAGAAGAACAAATGTGAGTTAATGTAATGGAGTGTCGGTCAAATACTCCTGCGAGACAGTCAGTTTTATAGCCAAGGACAATTGGGGCGTGGAGCACGAAAAAATTGCCGTCTACTCCACGAAAGGACGTCGATCGGAGATGTATGATCGATTCGTTATTATCGATAATAGAGAGCGACAAATATTGGCTGCTGCCATTTTTGATGGCTTTGATTGCTCGGTGAGTCATGGTTTAAGAAAGGTGCTCTTGATTATGTAAGTGCCAAAGTCAGTCAGTCTTTTTTGCAGTCAGTTTGTGACGAAGCCGAGCGGATTCTACTGCCTGCTATCGTGAAAAACATCGAGAAAGATCAACCATACGATACCCCAGGGCTACAAAAGGTAAAAACATGGCATAAACTTTTTGATATTGCAATTTTTTAGATTTTTGATTTCATTTTATCGTTAGGCAATTTGGGACCAAATAGTAAAATTTGACGAAGAAATTTTAAAAAATCAGCCAGCGCAGAGCTTGTGCGCATCTACATTGGTAATCACTATTCATTATCTGCACATGGTATACATCGTTCATGTGGGCGACTGCCGTGCCGTTCACGCTTACAAGGGCGATCTTCGCGAAACAAAAGATCATAAGCCGGAAACTGTAAGTTACAGTTATTTATTTATTTTTTACTCACGATTAGCGCCGTTTCAGGACGCAGAACGAATAAGGGACTTTGGTGGCTCAGTGACATGGGTCAACGACTCTTGGCGTCTTGGCGGAGTGTTCCCATTCAGCCGTGGCCTGGGTGCTAAGCAAATGAAGACACGTGGCTGGATGGATCGAGAAACGAAGGCGTCGCTTTATTTCCTGCGAGTGAACAGCGCTATAAATTTTATTCTGATGGCTTCGAATGGTCTGTGGGACGTGATTAGCAGCGCCGACGCCCTCGCGTATGTCCAGCGTCACGTGGAAGATGCCTTTTTTGGTGCAAAAGGCCTAGTAAAAATGGCATTGAAGAAGGGCGCTCAAGATAACATATCGGTCCTGATTGTGAAGATATGATAACCCAACTTTTTGCAGCAATAGTGGCAAGGGTCTGATATTGGCGTATTTTAGAAATCCAGGTTTTGACTTATCTTACTACTAACAAGAAGTCGGTATGTGCGTTTCTATCTGTAGTTTCATGTTTTTGCCCGTTCACACTATGATCGTGCGCTCAAAAAATTTATTCAGGCCTCGGTGGCCGGTAAAAGGCGCCTGTCGCGTCTGCCTGTCACCACCAAAAATAGAATTGAATTGAACAGCGCATTGTAACATCAAGAGCTGCGGCTGCTCAATTAGTCAAGGCGTTGGTCCCGCATTCCTTGGGGCAGCAACCCTGACTGGGAGGCCGCAGATCTGTTCCGACTAAGGACGGCAGTTTAGTAGGCCCGTTCTCAGCGAGGGAACCAGTCTTTGACGGCGATTCAGAATAGCGTTCGTTCGGGATCCCGGTCCCGATCCCGATCCCGGTCGGGATCGCCCCTCCCGATCCCGATCCCGATCCCGAAAAAAAATGGTCGGGATTGAATGTTGCGGAGATAAAATGTTTTTACTCCTACAGGGAACAATATGGGAAACAAGCTGTAGGGGAAAGAGTAACATGATGACTCAGAGTTGCGTCACAGCAGGTGCAGTAGGCTGAAGCTGAGCTGCGTCTTGTAGGTTAGGCATTTTGGCGTTTGGGTTGCAAGTGTATGGAGTGTATTTTTCATTGGCTCTACTGAAAAAAAAGCCGAAATGTCTCGATCTGCTGTGTGGTCTTTCTTCGCATTTACGAATGATCCTCAAATTGCTTAGTGCAAAATTGGAAACTGCAGCGATAAAATTAAGGTTGGCTCATCAAAATCGACGAAGGGTCTTTGGACTTATTTAAAATCTCATCATTCAAAGGAATATTTGGAGGCAGAGAAGGAGAAAAAGGAGACTGTCGCATCAGCTACTGCTTCTAAAAAAGCTTCGCAATCGATTTATGAATTCGGAATTTCTCAGAAAGGAGCTTCCAGCAGTGAAGGCGAGTCTACTACTTCCTCTGTCCAGCCAAAAATTTCGGATTTTTTTCTTGCGACAGAAAAATTCAAACCTGGGAATCCAAAACAAAAAGAACTGACTTATTTGGTAGGCGAGTGGATAGCTGATGCAATGCTGCCATTCACAACTGTGAATAATCCTCGTTTTCGAGCTCTCATGGAGGCTGCTAATCCAAAATTCGATCTTCGAAAAGATAGTTATTTCCGAACAGTCATCATGCCCGACATTTATAAGCGCGTTAAGGCAGCTATCAACCAAATTGTTCAATCCGATGTCACCATATGCTCGGCAACAACTGACTTATGGACTGCTAAGAACAGTCAGTCCTATGCCAGCCTAACTATTCACTTCATTGATGCTGCTTGGAATCGGAAAATGCTGATCCTGGGCTGTAAGCCGATTTTTCAAAGTCATACAGCTGCCAATATTCTTGCTGCCCTCAATGAAATTTTGAACGAATGGAACCTTCAGGGCAAGGTGCACTTGATTATTCGCGATTCGGGGTCAAATGTGATTGCAGCAATGAAACAAGGAAATTTCGATTCTGGCCCATGCTTTTGCCATACTTTGCAGCTTGTCGTCAATGCTAGCCTCATGGCACAGCGCGCTTTTATTGATATGACTACCAGAGTTGGCAATTTCGTTTCCTTTTTTCGGAAATCTTCAACTGCAAAGCATCAACTTGGTTTGGCTCAAACACAGCTCGGTTTACCAAAGCATACTCTGGTGAAGGGAGAGCCTACTCGCTGGTCGTCATACTTGAATATGATGAAGAGGGCCCTAGAACAGAAACGTGCGATTGTTTTGATTTCCGCTGATTTGAACTTAGCTCCTCATCAGAAAATTTTGGAAAACGATTGGAAATTGATGGAGCAGGTATGCTCTTTACTAGAGCCATTTGAAAGTTCGACCTTATTCGGGGAACGAGAAAATTCTTGCATTAGCGAAGTGATCCCAGCTGTTTACAAGTTGAGCAGGACCATTGATAGCCTTGATCCCCGGGGAGCTATCACAATGCAAGAAGAACTGAAGGAGATGATCGCAAATTATTTCGAAGGTGGCTACGCAGTAAACCACAATCCGCAATTCGAGTCAATTGAATATTCAGAGAAATATGCCGTTGCAACATTGCTAGATCCTCGATTCAAGAATAAGCTGTTCAAAGATGCAACAGCAGTCGAAAATGCGCTGGAAAATTTAGGACATTTGGTCTTCCTGGAAATGAAGCATGGCAATGTCCAACACAGAGGCAGCACCTCAGCAGCTCCAAAACGACCAAAATTATCTGGATTTTTCTCTGACCTATCAGAAGAACTGATCAGTGCCCCCAGCAGCAGTTCTCTCTCACTGGCTACTTCTGATGGAGCGCTGAAGCATATGGCCAAGAATATCGTCTCGTCTTACATGCAGGAAACCTTGATAAAAACAGAAAGCGATCCTCTCGATTACTGGCGAATGAAAGAAATCGAATTGCCCCACCTGGCTAAACTCGCTAGAAAGTTCTTATCTGCACCAATGGGATCCGTCAGCAGTGAACGGGAGTTCAAGGTTGCATCAGATATCACAAGCGGAGATCGAATGAAACTGCTTCCTCAAAATGCAGAAGTCCTGCTTTTTCTGAAATACAATCTGCGCTCAGTTGGATATAACAGCCTGCATTTGCCATTGCCAGTCCAGTCGCCAGCTGGTGGACCATCATCTGCTGCGGAACCTGAGGACATTCTGATTGACACTGACTCAGATGGTGATGGAGACGATGATGTCTCGGAAGGGGAAGCTAGAGAAAATTTGGAGGATGATTAAACTGACGGGGAGGAAGGAAAGGATTTTGTTTGCTAATTCGTGACCGCTACTTCGCTTTTTTGGTTGCCTAATTTTTATTGCATGCTGTACTAAGAATTATCTAAGAAAAGAGAATTTTTGGCTCAATATTTGCTGGCTACTCAGGGTGGGTTTTAGGTCGTCTACAGCAAAGGAAGGAAGTGTAAAAAGCACTCTGAAAATCCCGATCCCGGTCGGCATTGAGCGAGTCCCGATCCCGATCCCGATCCCGAACGAACGCTAATTCAGAAGTCCGTCTCTGGCCTTGCATACCTGGCTCTGGGCGACTCATCTGGTCGAGTGGCGGACGCTGAGGGAGTAGAGAATCTGTAAACTGATTCCTGAACACGTTTGGAAGGTCCCTCATCGCGTAGTGTCACACTTGGACGCTAGTGCTGGCACAGGATGCCCTCGTGTGGAGGTGCTCCCAGGGGAGACACACAGAGGGGAGCTGCTGCGAGAACTGGTCACCTCACGGCCTCGCTTATCATATCATGACTGCTGGCTGGCTTGAGGCAAAACGGATTGGAAGTCCCGGGGCCACGGGGCCCAACCCCCCAAAAAAAAGCATTGTAACATCAGGAAAACACTCGCTCTGAAACCTCTATCGGCTCGGCTCTTCTCAATTCCAGCGAATACCATCAATCGACGCTGCCAATCTATAAAAATAAAGATACGGATTATGTAGTCGACCACCGATGAAGTAACGAGAACGTACTCTCACGTTGTGTTGTGGCACGTCGCTGAAAGCAAAGATTGATCCCACTCTCGGTGCTAAAAATCCGTCACCACCAGATCGGATTGCATAGGACAAAGCGACACAAGGTTACTGTATACGACGTCGAATGCAAATGAGTTAATCGTATTTTTTTCCTGCTTCCCTGTCATAAGAAATCGTATTCCGATGTATACGATGTCAAATGCACCTCCCCTTCCCCCGTTGATTTCTCATGAACACACGACAGAAAGTCTTGCTTCCCCAACAAGACTTTGTAGCGCGCCAAAAAATGATTTGCAGAAGGCTAGCTCGGTGTCGCTAACCTTAATCGTTTTGCTACGAGACTAGATTGCACTCACAATCAGGCCTTCTCGATCTGGGTCAGCATATGTACATCGTGAGGGGGTAGTGCTTTATGACTGTGAATTTGTGCGCTGTACTGTACTGTTTATTTTAAAACATGTGTACTTTAGACATAAAGTTTGCAGAGAATTTGGCGCTCCACAAAATAAAGGTAACTTCGCATTAATCAGCCTTCAAGGGAATTTTCTCGACTGTTTTTCAGAAATTGAGTAGAGCACTTACGATTTTGTGTGCGCAAACAATGCAACGTTACAACCTTCATGGCGTAGTTTTGTCAAGTGGTTAGCATGCTAATCCTCGAACCTGTGGATCTCGAATTCGGGTCCTTCCTTTGCACATATATTCAGCTCGTTCTTTTTTCCAACTCGTTGATTGCTCACAGGCCCATTTTTCTTTTGATATACGTAAGCACCAAGAGACCGAAGAGACTTTACACGAATGCTTATATGTATAGCATTCGTGTAAAGTCTCTTTCTTGGAGTCCGTAATGATTTTATGGTAACAGTTTTTGGCATCCAATGAAGCTTTACAAGCCGAGTTCTTGTCGTTGCAGAGTGCAAAAGTTTTCTTCCACGTCGTTCCTATGTTGGCTCCTTGGGCGATGGATATTTTTGTTAACCGTGCAGACGTCTACAGTAAGTGACCGATATGGCGTTGTCGAACCCGGTATTTGAACACTCACGATCAGTCAGCTGTCGCGTGTTGGGTGATCGGCTATTCCACTTTAATGTTCAGGGGATACCTACAGTAACTGTTGTGATAACAAATTTTTCGAGGGAATATATTATATTGTAGTTTTCTGAAAGTTTTATGAGGGAATTTTTACGTCTAGGAATTTTTCAGTGGAGGGTTTACTTCCTTAGCAATATTAGAAAGTCTGGAATTTTTTGGGTCCAGAACGTTTTTGGAACTTTTCTTATATCAAGATTTCGAAGGAATACAATGGACAATAAGCCGGTCGGCTGCATACATTTCCTTTCGATTAGTTGATGCTGCGTTTCGTAGTATGCTGGGCCATCTTCGTGTGCCAAGTTGTGCCAGCCCCCCTTAAAAAAGGTCCTAGGTGCTTAGGATAAGAAAACCCAAACCTTTTTACTAAAAAATGAAATGAAAAATTTCCCCTCTCCTAACCTTCTCAAGTCATAAGCCCTGACATCTGTTCGTCAATGATGCATCGAGCAACAAGTAGTGTGTGAGCAGCAAAGGTGGATAACATCCTTCAGCGATTTTCAAAGATCGATGAACCTGGAAGATTTGGGCCTAGAATAGTAGTTTCAGTACAGACCTAGGAAGCAGTTCATAGCACAGTGGCAAAGCGATGGGGAGCATTTGGCAACGATTTTTAAGAGTCAATCAAGAGTCAAGGTTTTTGGTCGAAATTTTTCGTAATCTTACCTAAGGACTAGCGTATAGCTTCATAGGCGAGGGGTTGAGGGCCGTTTGTTTTGTGGTTGGCGGTCCCAAGCGGTTGCTGGGACCGCCAACCGCGGGCTCGAGTTCGACTGTACCTATAGAAATTTGCGGCATTAAAATGTCCAGTTCCCCAAACATGAGGCAGACTGCATCATGACTAATGCAGCTCAAACACTTGACCCGTATCACATGCCATATTAGCAGTCTAGCGGGTACGAGGGTGTTTTGTATTCTGTCAGGGCTTAGGACTAGAGTAGGTTAGGAGAGGGGAAATTTTCCATTTTATTTTTCAGTAAAAAGGTTGTTTTCTACTCCTAAGCACCCACGTTTAGGTCCATTTCATTGACCTTCGCGCACACCTGAGTCTTCGCCAGCAGTTTTCTTACTGCATGGAGTCTTTGTATTGCAGTGCATAGTTAGGGTATATAGTTGACTTGTCTTATGTTTTATGCAACGGGGCCCAGGTCCTCAAAGTTGTCACCGCATGGATACAAGCAAGGTGTATATCACCGGTTTGTGCACAGAGATGATTTGCTCTGACATTTTTGCAACGGGTCAAGCAGAAGTGTAAGTGACAGTAGAATCCATAAGAAATATCCAAGTTACTCGTATTAGTTGCTGGAAACGTACTGTTTTGTACCGGATCTGCAGAAGTTATACTTGTACACCTTGCAGAGAAAGCATAGCGACAGGCCCTGTCCCACGTTGGCAAGCATACTGCATGTTCCAATCGTAAAATTTCTGACAATCTTTCATAAGCATTCCTCGAAGCGCATAGATGGTGATTCGATGGTGTGTAAAGTGCTGCCATGGTCAAAGGCAAGGCCCCTCTGACAATCACTGCGCTAGTACTGCCCACGCGAGCGGTCTTTACTGCTTTTTACGCCAAATCATGTTTAACTTTCGTGTCCAGCATATCATATCAATGATTTGCGCTGTTTAATATTGTTTCTCGATTCTCGTCTCTCAAATTATGATCGGCCAGAACCCGCACATGAATGCGTTGCAGTAAGCTGCGCTGTATTGCACCTGCTCATTCGCAATTTTTACGCGGCAATGTATGCCAATTTTCTTAACAACGGCTGAAAAAGGATTTTGTTGTTTTGGAATTAATCATTGCTACTTGATTGCTTTTCGCTGATCTTGCTATCTCTGACTCACCTCATTGCTTTTTTGGGACCAAATAGTAAAATTTGACGAAAAAAATTTTAAAAAATCAAGCCGCTGAGAGTTTGTGCGCATCGACATTGGTAATTACTATTCGTGATCTGCACTTAGTATACATCGTTCATGTGGGCGACTGCCGTGCCGTTCACGCCTTACAAGGAGATCTCCGCGAGACGAAAGATCATAAGCTGGAAATTGTAAGGCGAATCTGTTTTGTATTTTTATTTCCGCGATCAGTGCCTTTTCAGGACGCAGAACGAGTCAGGGATGCTAGCGGCTCAGTGACATGGGTCAACGGGTCTTGGCGTCTTGGAGGGGTGTCCCCATTCAGCCGTGGCCTGGGTGCTTGTTGTGTCTGTTGCCAGCCTGCCTTTGAGCGGCTGATGCCATTTTGTAGGGCTTGTACGTATGGCCTAGTTTTCTTTAGCTAGCTGATTCATGCACCCGTTACCAGTCTCTGCACAGCTTTCTTTTGGCATTGCTGCCTTTTTCATTTATGGGATTCGCCTGCTCGCTTTTCTGTCTTTACTCGCTACACCACTAAGCATGAGGGACCATAACAGACTAGCTAGAAAGCACTTTTTTATGATCATGCTTTTCATTTGCAGGCTGGGGTTTTTCTATTTTTGGGGAAATATATTTTCACTTCCGAGCTTGGTCTTGATTATATGTTGTACAGGCCACGTTACAAAAGTGCTAAGCAGATGAAGATACGTGGCTGGATGGTACGCAATACTGAGCCGTTGATTTATTACCTGGCGAAGGATAGGGATATACATTTTATTCTAATGGCTTCTAATGTTCTGTGGGGCGTGATTAGAAGCGCCGACGCCCTCGCAAATGTCCAGCTTCACGAGGAAGATGCCTCGTATGGTGCGGAAGGTCTAGTGGAAATGGCTTTGAAGAAGGCCGCTAAAGATAACATATCCGTATTAATTGAAGAAGATGTTTGACTCACTTTTGTCTTAGTTTACATATGGCCAAGGTTCTGGTCGTCGTACATTTTAGGAATCCAGTTTTTGATCAATCTGGAAAATGAAGATGCACGTTTCTGTTTTCAAGTTTTTTCGTCAACCTTATTATCATGAGCTCAAAATTGAATTCTAGTGGGCGGTGAAACTAACAGATAAAGTATGAAAGGTTTTTGCTAATAAATAAAGTATAAAACAGGCAGAGAATACCCCTGCACGATCCAACTGCGCATTACAAAGGCTGCTACATAGGGGCTGGTTCAAAACATGGTAGTGTGACTACTTTTGGTGGAAGCAACCTCGTAGTCTCTCGACGACGGGTTACTTGACCTTCTCCATATTCTATTCTTCTGGGCAGCACTGGATCCGCCCTGTATAGTGTCATTAGGGAAGGAATTCGGAATGCTCACGATCAGTCGTGCTGCTGATATTCATGCAGAGAAAGCAGCTTCTTCTAACAATAAGCAGGTTTCTAAATTGACCATGGTTGCGTTTTGCACTGCACTTCATATCCATGTTTTACCCCATCATTAATTTACCATTCCCACATACAGCCTGACAAATTGGTTCCATCATCGTCACAAACGTGCAAACGGCTAAAAATCGTTTTTCTCATTCTATCACAATTATATTCTACCTCCTGGCAATACCAATTCTCGTTCAAATTGCACCATGGCTTCGTTAAATTCTTCTCTCACAATCCGACGAATTATCGAATCGAGGTCTGCTGTATTTTCTTATTTCCACTTATCGACAATGCGTCCCATGCTATAGAATTCCTGTTCACCCGTATTTATACCTTCTCCCTGTTTCTTCCTGTTTGCCCTCAATTGTTTCATCCAATCAACAAAATAAACAAGAATAGTGCAAATTGAGTCGCCACTAAATCCTAAATATAAATTAATAATTCCACCAATTTGTGACACAAATTGTTCCGGAGTGTCTTTAACAATAATTTTAAATTCTACAAATGGATTAGCTGATTCAGTAATATTCATTTTAAATTTTCATTTCCATGTATGCGTTTGAGATACACGACTGAAATGCCGCCATCTGAAAAATGTATGCTCGCATTTATTTCTAAATTTTTCTTGATCATTTGAGAAATTTCCATGCAATTCTATTTTACATTTGGAATAAGGGGAACTGTTGCACAAGGGCAAATGGGGAATGTCTTGATGGAAAAGGAATCGATGAATGAACGGCAGGCAGTCACAAAATATTACAGCTTTCTGTACTTGTCGTGCAGCCAAGCAGATATCGGCTGGTACACCGCCATGCCTACAATCCCTATTCGCTCGATTATCAACATCACGATATTCGATGGAATATGACAAAGTAAGTTCCTCATTGTTGGCATTACTATCGTGCCGATCAAATGGATACAGTCCTCGGTTGCTGTCCACAAATGAATATAATACTGTCGTCTTGAAAAGCGGAAAAAATATTTTCACGCAATGATCTATTCCAAGGTGGAGGGGCTGATTCTGGGAAAGGAGTAAAAGAAAATGATTCCTGAGTCGAGTCTGTAAGTGTGGCCATGCAAAAATAATAACCTTTAATAGCGAACTTTTCAGGATTGATTACTCATTTCGGAGGCTACACCATTTTGTGTGAATACGCGAATTTTAAAATATAAATCTAAGAACTCCAAGATATATCTGAAAAGTTGATCACTGATTGGACGAGATATCCTTGGAATAGCCGTTTCGTTCAAACCTTTACACGGATTAACCGACTCATAAAACAGCAAAACATTTGTGACGCGAATTGTAGCAGCGATTTCTCGATGTCTGTATTTCTCCATGTCTTGATGTCGGACCTGTATTGATGCACCGTTTTTAAATAATTAAAAGTAGAGTAGGTGTCGCTGACTTTAGCTGCAATTACATCAGCACTTGTTTGAGCAGGCTATGTAAATCATTGTTTCTACGATCACAATGTTTTATAACTATTGTGCGTTAGGAGAGGATGAAGTTTCATTACTCCAGCTAACAATCATCAGTGACGCCTAGTATTAGCGCAACTGTCCGCTTTAACTTTCGGCATAGTGTCCTTTTTGCAGCCATTAGCCAAGCAATGCAGTTTAAAGACGACCTACATTACGCTAATAAGATAAAGAAATTTCTAAAATCCAGCAAGTCCAACTGGACCAGTGTCATTATTCGGATTGCTGGCATTCTGTTGCTCATTGGCCTCACGCTGTCAGACTTCATCCCTCTCTTGTCAGAGTATAAATACAACAATGTGAACACCCAGATATCTGTGTTGAAGAACGAAAGCATTGACAGACCGAATTTTACAGTCTGCTTTCCGCATCACAGTGATGCGCTGACAGAGATTGCTACTTGGATTAGAACAAATGACTCGGTCGCTGAGTGCCTCGAATGTCGAGTCATGAGGGAGCATTCGTGGGATTTATGGAATCAAATCATCCTACCTCCTGGAGTCGAGTGGAGTGCGAACACCTTAGCTGCAGTGATTTTCAAGCGTCTAGTTGAAAGGCCGCATGAATTTAATTATTCGCTAGCGCTAACTCGAAGCAACTTTACTTGGAACGAGGCCATTTTTGACTCAGTGCGAAAATATTTCTCATGCGTCTCTTTTCGAGATGCATCATTCGCTAGAAAAAGTTTTTTTGAAGTATCGTCTAAAATGTGCTATGATTTTGATCTTTTACCATTTGAGTCACTTTCGCCAAATACCACAGATTTTTTATTTCGACGCGTCCTTGATTATTTGGGGTTGTACATGGAAATTCAAGCAAACGTTTTCAATACAAGCTTTAGCACAGAACTTCAGTCAAGAGCTGATGCACTGATCATAAAAGGCGCCCACTTTTGCTTAGCTCTCCTTTCGAATACTAGGCGGGAGATTTTTAAATTTACGTCTCTACAAGCTCCAAAGAATACCACCTTGGCATCGACGATCAGGACCGGTCGACAACTTTATGATTTTTGAAGACCACAGCATATTGTACTCTTTAATCGACTCTTACAAAGCCATCTATCCTGTCGGTAAAAGAACAGCATTAAGCAATTTCGAATCGGCAGACTTGGCTTATTCCATAGGCGCCAGAGTGATCGAGCAAAGACCGTATGTCAAGTGCGACAAGGAGAATACGCCAACTGATGTGTGCATGGCTAAACGACAAGTCCAGATGGCTGTGAAGCATTGCCATTGCGTACCTTTTATCTATCGATATCTTAACCCAAATACAGTGGATTTGCCCTACTGTGACCTCAGATTGTACAACCAGTGCGAGGGTAAGTACCAAGAACGAGTACACACAGACATGCAAGAATGCAGCAGCAAGTGCAAGCACACGTTCTATAATTGGAAACCAGTCGGACGCGGGCGGAATGTGTCGAATGAAAACTACGACCAAACGTTCGAAATCGCCATTTTCACTGTGACTGAACCGTTATTAGAGTTCCGAATCATTCTGAAAAGTACACCCGAAATGTTTCTCTCCCAAATAGGAGGCATTGTTAGCTTTTACCTCGGACTCAGCGGTTTATCGATTTGCGCATTTTTTATTTTGCTTATTGAACACATAAAACGCTGGTACTATCACAAAAGTGGGCGTGAAGCGAGTGCATCAAATGGAGTAGCCTTGCCTGAGCGATGTGTTGTTTCTGTAATGAATACTACTGGCATTGTGGGCGACAGAAATTCTACCCATGACGACGAAAACATGGTTAGTAGAAGAGAAATGAATGAAGCTATCGCAAAAATGAAACAAGAATTTATGTTCATGATCGAGAAAATTGAGAAAAATCCTCTCACTGCTTCCCAGTTGTAGGGACACTTATCGGAAGAATGATCGCTTATTGGATGCTGACTTGAACGAGCCACGTCCCGCCTGTATCTTTTCTACACAGACACAGCAATAGCTAGGTTTCGTGTGTCATTTCATGCGTGAATACTTGAAAGTGCTCAAATTTGCTAGTAAATTACGCGTAATTATGAAGCTTAGAACTGTAAACCATCTTTCGAACCATAAAGCATTTTTAACACGATTAATAGCGAGTTAAGCTTGGAAGGAAACAGGGGAGGCATAGGTTTGTCTTCGTGATCTCATGCATCCAGTCATAAGTTACAGTCCATGTAAACAAAGTTGAAACTATCTTATGCTTGAAACGTTTTAATTGTTGTTTTCATCAAACAGACGTCGATTTTGATGCAGATTTGTTCATAAACTGAAAAGTCCAAGAAAACGATGATGCGGTTGCTGTAGTGAATTACAGTCCGAGAACCAGTCTTAGTACGCCTAGCTATCATTTTACATACTACTCTTATCCTATCAACAAGAATTATGACGGCACTCTGCAAATCCTCTCGTGGCTTTGTCACAGTAATAAAGAGATAAGAGAGACTAGAAGCAATTTCGGTCATCACGCATGAATCGATAAAAGAAGACGTTTTACCTTGCGATGAAATAGAGCCAAACATGTCCCAAACGGTTTTTACGTCCTTGGGTTATCGAACGTTGATGAAATCGATATAACTGGACCATGAGACGGATAATAAGGGCGTTGCAAAGGCCAACTGTGTTCCACATTGTATACAGCACATGCTTGAAGGATTTCGCCCACGCGCTCGCATAATACTATGTCGTCACAAAAGGCTGAACGCTTCTTTTTATGGGCACCCCTTTACCTCAACTCTTGGGAGGGGGGCCTCTGCCCCACTCCACGAGGCCACGGTATCTGAGGGCTGCTGTTTTTTTTATTCAACCTTACACATAAAATTACTTTGTTTGTTAAAAATGGGATAAACTTCTCACAATAATCGCATAGAATGACAAATGGTCCATGAACTTGAAGAAAAATCAACATTTTTATGCTAGTACTGCTTGTGGTTATCAAATCGCGCCAGCCCGATGTTCTGTCGTGGTCATTACCGCCGTATTATTTGGAGCAACAAAACGTGCACATCGAGAAGGCGCGGACGAGATTTGTTGTAATTTGGCTTGCTTGTTGTCTTGGGTCATATTTGAGAAACCCAAAAAATAACATACTTTTTAGTCGAAGTGTGACTGAGATAAAAGGGCGAAATTAGTGCTTTCGCACATCATTTCTGCTTGGCTAGTCTAAATGCTGATACTTCCTTCAAGTTATAACCCTTCTATGACTTTTGTGTGTCGCTCCTTCTGTTTGGCTTAGGCTTATTAGTATAGAGGATCGAGAAAGCGTGCCACGAACTGGGTGGCGTGAACTCGCCCGCCCTGCAAGCAGCACGGGCATAATGCCATGCAAGGCAAGTCGGATTTTATAAGCCAGTCAAACGAGCTCCAATTATTTTGTTGGTAGCTGCGCGCCGAAAGGATGGACTTCTGATCCTTTGTGCCGCGCAGGACACTGTCCGCCACAACATTCGAGCTGTGCGCGTGATACGAGATTTATCCGCACCTTACAATGTTTTTAAGTTAATTATTGTAGGCCGGAGCCCGTTTTTGCCTGCAGCCGGCCACCAGTCAAACACCAGTCAAACGTTAGATGAAAGGCTGTGCGGGACTGGAACACTCGGCAGCGTCTCTTTGCGCGGCTCTACTAGCAGCACCTCTACGCGTGGGCATCGTGGACTGGACACCGACTTCCTCGGACAATATCGGATGGGCTTTAAAAACACCCGACAGCCGAGACTGTCTTCTCTTCTAGCTTCCGTTTCTCCACTCGGAGCACTTCGACGGTACCAGGTGAGTCACCGACGGCCTGGCGCGTAAGGTCAGCGAGGGCTTATTGGTTGGCAAACCGGGGTTCAACACTGGGATTTGAACCCCGGACGAATCCAGCCACTCGCTCCCAAGCAATACGGAGAGGCGAATGCCGAACCGCTGCCCCACCGCGGCCGCCACCTTATAAGGTTTCTGAGGAGCCAGTTATGTGGGGTGTGCTAGGGTGGGGGGAGGGCGTTCATCAATGGCAATAGCAGTCGGTCTTAACTTTCACCGTTTTTTATTGAAAACACATGGACACACAGTAAGTAATAAAAGTCATGTTTTGCATGTGGCTGGAAGCGAAAGTACCCACATTTTGACGGTAACAACGATATGCAGTTTGGAAGTGTGATGTGATATCAGGGCCCTGGAGGATATAATATTCCTAATTAAACGATATATGTCCACCACTTTTGGACGCTCCTAACGATAGAGTAGGAATAGTGTTTAGTGTACATTGTATCAAGGATAATCAGCAAAGGCATGCTCAAGAAGAGTCGAATGGATTAAAATGACGGGATTTACAGGAACACACACAATCTTATATCCTAGATCATCAATCTCTGAACTTGCCAGGTCATCGGTGTAGACTTCTAAAGACTGAATGCGAAGATAAAGCGGCCGAAAAGCGGGGACAATAATCTGTCTCTTACACAGAATTTACTGGATATATAGACAGATGCAGGTGGGTGACGCACTAGATATACAGATAGATGCAGGTGGGTGACGCACTAGATATACAGATAGATGCAGGTGGGTGACGCACTAGATACATATAGGTGCAGATGACTCACTGGATATATATAGATGCAGGTGGGTGACGCACTAGATATACAGATAGATGCAGGTGGGTGACGCACTAGATATACAAATAGATGCAGGTGGGTGACGCACTAGATATATAGATAGATGCAGGTGGGTGACGCACTAGATATACAAATAGATGCAGGTGGGTGACGCACTAGATATATAGATAGATGCAGGTGGGTGACGCACTAGATATACAAATAGATGCAGGTGGGTGACGCACTAGATACATATAGGTGCAGATGACTCACTGGATATAGATAGATGCAGGTGGGTGACGCACTAGATATACAGATAGATGCAGGTGGGTGACGCACTAGATACATATAGGTGCAGATGACTCACTGGATATATATAGATGCAGGTGGGTGACCCACTAGATATATAGATAGATGCAGGTGGGTGACGCACTAGATATATAGATAGATGCAGGTGGGTGACGCACTAGATATACAAATAGATGCAGGTGGGTGACGCACTAGATACATATAGGTGCAGATGACTCACTGGATATAGATAGATGCAGGTGGGTGACGCACTAGATATACAGATAGATGCAGGTGGGTGACGCACTAGATACATATAGGTGCAGATGACTCACTGGATATATATAGATGCAGGTGGGTGACCCACTAGATATATAGATAGATGCAGGTGGGTGACGCACTAGATATACAAATAGATGCAGGTGGGTGACGCACTAGATACATATAGGTGCAGATGACTCACTGGATATATATAGATGCAGGTGGGTGACGCACTAGATATACAGATAGATGCAGGTGGGTGACGCACTAGATACATATAGGTGCAGATGACTCACTGGATATATATAGATGCAGGTGGGTGACCCACTAGATATATAGATAGATGCAGGTGGGTGACGCACTAGATATACAAATAGATGCAGGTGGGTGACGCACTAGATACATATAGGTGCAGATGACTCACTGGATATATATAGATGCAGGTGGGTGACCCACTTCACCCACTTCACCCACTAGCTGCGCCTGCGCCACAGTAAGGGGAACAGGCGCAGCTAGTGGATGAAGTCATAGTGGGCGCAGCTTTGATTAGAGGGCAGATTGGTCAAGAGGAGGGGGCACTCTGGGCACGTCTCTAGAGCTGACCATGTGAACAAATGGCACGTGCTCTGGCACGCAAGGTTTTGGACAAAGTTGAAACTGTGACACCAAATCCGTCTTGTACATGCATCGGCACAATCTTGAGGCTGCGATGCTGAAAATGTTTCTATTGGTGTTTCAGCTAAACAGACGTCGGTCTTATTGTAGCTTTGTAAGTCATCAACTAAAAAAAAGATCAAGATCATACAGTGGACAATTTATAAGTTGTAACTATTCCTCTTACTGTTGAAAAAGCAGAGAAATAATCGCAACGAATTCGTGCAGAAATCGTCAAACAGGGTACCATCTGCCGACAATGCGTAGCAATAGTCGCCTGATAATGGATCTGAATCTCCACATATGCTATACTGCATCCACGTGTCAGCGACCCGCATAAGTGGCAGGCTTTTGGTTGTTTTGCTGTCATACCAGTAGGTCGAGTTTTGGGTTGTTGAACATGGAACCATGCCATCAACTCCAGCATCACGTCTCAGAGCAAGCCATACTGATTTTTTCGCTTGGTTGTACATACCCTGAAAATTACTTTGATCAAAGCGCGAGCTGCGACTATTTTTTCTGTTTTCTCGTCAATGACCAGAAGACTGGTTAAAAAGTAAGCGACCGGCTCTTGATCGGCCGAGATGGAAGACGAATCACCTGGCGCCACTTCAAAGAAAACGTGCGCAGCCACGCCACCGCTATCAGTATACTATGCGCATATGCGAACCCACGCCGGGAGGTTTAGCTGGTTATCAGCTAAATACTTACCTCGTTTGCTGAACGGAAAGTGCTGACCTACCCTAACCCACAGCGGCAGGTTACATAGGTAGGACCCACCATAGAAAAGATGCTCTGGCAGAGCCTCGCTTTTATCCTCTGATGGTATAATAAACTGCTACTACACGCGTATCTTATCATGCCTAATCATAAGAAGCTAATCGTAATGTAATCTTGACTTTTTAGGACTCACGGTAAAATAATGACATTTTACCATTTCGCAGATTTTTTGCTGTACATACAGTAGCACAAAGTTTTCTTTACCGAATTATCATTGCCAAAACATATCGAGATAATTTTGGCTCTTTTGCCGCAGAGCAACGAGATAGGTGTTCTGGAATTTATCTCTGGTTGATGCAGTACTGTTGATCGAAGTAGATTTCCGAGTCGAGAGAAATAATTGCGGAGTCAGGTATTTTCCATCATCAAGATCTGAGCCAACATAGACGAGAGGGCGCGACTTCAAGATCGCTTCGATTTCGCTAGCAATGGTTTGCAGTTGAGAGGGGTCAGAGTTGCGTGATCGATAGATTTTCGAAGGCATTGCTTTGACCACGGCGAGAAATAAAGCTGGAGAGGCATAGCAAGAATTCTGAAGATGAAAGAGCATCCACCACTTCTAGGTGAATAGCGCGAGTGACGAGACATGTGTAGTGGGCGTGTTTGGCCTGTGGAGAAGGTAGTGTATCTGGTTGCCTTAACTGGCCGCCTTATACACGGAGCAGTATGCGGTTGCCTTGACTGGCCGCCGCATACAGCGTTTTTTTTTTTTTTTTTCCTATGCTTTTTT